>JAOWBW010000107.1:4201031-4421066 GCA_026119855.1 Campanula takesimana | reverse complement strand
TTCAAAGGGTCTGGGGGCCAGCACTTGATAGATCTCAGAAATTCTTCAACAGGTTGAGAGAGCACGCCATGCGTTTGAACCGGCAAAATGCACCTTTGGAGTTCGTAGAGGGAAAGGTATTGGGTTACATGGTCACCGAAAATGGATCGAAGCCGACCCAAGGAAGATTCAAGCCATCTGGAGATGAAGCCACCCCATACCGAGACAGAGATAAAGGGATTCATGGGACGCCTGCAATACATCAGTCGGTTTATCAATCAGCTGACCACCATCTGCGAACCGATTTTCAAGCTAATGAGGAAAACAGCCAGTGTGGAGTGGGATCATGACTGTTAGATAGCCTTCGAAAGGATCAAACAATATTTGGTGAATACCCAATCCTGCGCCCGCCGCATAAGGAGAAGCCGTTGCTACTATACTTAACTGTGACAGATACCGCCGTCGGAGCCATGTTAGCACAAGAAGCCAAAGATTCCCGGATTGAGAATGCAGTGTACTTTGTCAGTCGAAAGTTACAAGGCAGCGAGCTCAATTACTCTGCGCTCGAGAAGACCTGCGTAGGCCTAGTATGGGTGGTGACGAAGCTCAAGCACTACATGGTATCCCATCCGATCTTACTAGTCTTCGAAAATGGATCCTATCAAGTACCTGTTCGATAAAACATCCCTTTCTATGAGACTCGCTAAACGGTCAGTATTCTTGGGAGAGTTCGACATCACTTATGTACCGGAAGGCAATCAAAGGGAGGCAATGGCCGATCAGCTCGCAGACGCTCCGAGCACTGAGACGAGAGGACCGACCCCGAGTTCCCGGATGATGACATTTTCGCAATGAGGTCGCAGAAAGGTGGCAATTATTCTTTACGGGGCTGCAAACAAGCGAGGGAATGGAGTCGGACTCCTACTTATTGATCCCAAAGATGAGCACACTCCCATAGCCATCAAGCTGAACTTTTCAGCAACCAACAACGCCGCCGAGTATGAGGCGTGTATAGCCGGATTGGAGGCCGCCCTAGAACGCAACGTGAAAGAGTTAGAAGTGTACGGAGAGACTCTGCTTTGATTATTACCAAACGGCGAAGAAATGGAAACTATTGATCCTTGCCTGCAGCGGTACCAAGGTTACATGGATGAGTTGATAGCACAGTTCAAAGAGGTTACCTTCCACTTCCTGCCGCGAGACAGAAATAGGTTCGCAGATGCTCTAGCTACATTGGCCTCCTTAGTTGAAATTCCAGAAGGAAGGTCCGTAAACCATTCAGGGTTGGGCGAAGAGAAAACCCCCTATTGCTGTGAAATCCAGATCAATGCCGAGGTAAACGGAGATCAATGGTACGCCCAAATCTACAAATCCTTAAGCACGGAGAGATGTCCTTTGACGGAGATGTGAAGGCCAAGAGTCTGCAAGCACTCAAAAGGTTGGCGGGGCAGTTGTGCTGTTAGACGATACTTTGTACAAGAGGCATTACAATGGTCTGTTGCTCTTATGTGTCGACAACAAGAAAGCTGAAACAATAATGGAAGAAGTACACAACGGGTTGTGCGGACTCACATGAATGCAAGGATGCTTAGACAGAAGATCACTCGGCTGGGCTATTATTGGATTACCATGGAGACAGACTGTATTCAATGGGTTCGACGGTGTCACAAGTGCCAAGTATGCTCCAACCTCAACCACATCCCCCCACACGAATTGTATTGTTCCACCACGCCTTGCCATTCGCCACGTGGGGTATCGACATTATTGGGAAGATCTCGCCGGCCGGCAGTAATGGTCATGAATTCGTTCTCGTCGCGGTCGACTACTTCACAAAGTGGGTCGAAGCTCAGTCTTACAAGGTGCTGAATTCCAAGAAGGTAGCGCAGTTATCAAAGAGAATATTATGTGTCGGTATGGGGTTCCTAACCTCATTATATCAGATAATGGCAGTCATTTCGAAGCCGTGTGCTCGCTTGCTTGTAGAATTCAAGATCGAACGAAAGAAAATCTTCCCCATACTATCCACAGACTAACGGCGCGGTTGAGGCGGCCAACAAGACGATAGAGCAGATAATTCGCAAGATGGCTTCGTAAGGACGGGATTGGCCCGAGAAGTTACCATTGGCACTTTGGGGGTACAGAACGTCAGTCCGCACCGCTACTGGAGAGACCCCTTACGCTTTGACATACGGCATGGAGGCAGTGCTCCCTATTGAGTTGGAGGTGCCATCTTTGAGGGTCTTGCTCGAGAACCAAGTGAATGAGGTAGAATGGCTTCGTAGTCGCTATGATCAATTGGCAACACTCGACGAACGCAGATTGAAGGCCATGGAACACGTCCGGGCCTATCAAAGGAGAACGACAAAAGCCTTCATAAAAAGGTCAAGCCTGTTGACATAAAGGAAGGAGACTTGGTGCTCAAAGCACGCTTACCCAATAATTCAACCCCCTCGGGAAATGGGCCCCCACTTGGGTAGGGCCGTTTGTGGTACAGAAGATCTTCTCCGGAGGAGCGGTCAGAATGGCGGATTTGGATGGCAACCCGTTCAAGGAACCAGTCAACCTCAGCAAGCTCAGACGCTACTATGACTAGACTCCCTCTCTTAAAAAAAAAAAAAAAAAAAAAAAAAATTACTACGCAAAAAGAAGCCCGATAGACTGAAAACCCGCAAAGGGCGGTCTATGCAAAATAAGGTTGCGTACAGAGCTCGCTAGATCGAAAACCCGCAAGGGCGGTCTAGGCAAAAGTTAGAGCATTCCCCCTTCTATCTTCCTTTCTTTAAAATCATTCTAGTCTGACTGGAATGAACTACGGTGACCTGAGCCCCTTAGTCCTATTTGTAAAAGGGGAACGTAGGCAGCCTTTCAAAAGGTGCGGTCTAAAAAACAAATAAACATCCAAATCTTGTTAAGCAATAAAGATAGAAGTTGTATTTTCTGAAAGCAAAAACTTTTATTTCCATAATTCATTGCATGATAACATTTAGTTTATGAGTCTAAGCTTGACATACTTTTTGAATAAATAACCTATTCTGAAATTGAAACTCAAACAAAAGCAAACTAAATTAAACTAATGTGTCTGCACGACTATGGAGAGACGCTCGGGATCACTCCTTAGTGCCATTTGTGCCCTCGGTCTCTTTCTTCTTGCTTTGCCCACGGCGAACTTTCTTCTTGCTAGGATTCTCACAAAATCTTCTTTCAAACTCGCTAATACCTTTAGCCTTGCCATTAGGATCCTCTTCACCTTTCCTCTTCTTTGACATCCCCACTTCTTCTCCGCCTCCGTTAACCATGCTCTTACTCATCTTCCTCACATAAGCCTCAGCCTCCTTAACCCTCAATGAGAAACTTGGAGCACAGGATCCCAGATAGTGCCCCTTAGGGTCTCTAGAGTCTGCTCCGCATGCCCAAGTCTCCCCATATACCAATCCAAATACTCGCGTGGCAGGAAGGTGTTGCTAGAGCGTGTGAGGAAAGTCCTACGACTAAAGCCGGCCTCGCCCCACATCTGAGAAAGAAGGACTGAGGCACTATCATCCAACTGAAGTATCCCAAAAGGGAAATCATCTCTCTCCTCGTCCCAACCCTCCGGGATGGTCTGCACCAAACCATACTGACGAAGCACTCTAGAGGGATAGTAAAAAGTGGTTCCAGAAAGGGTCGGAACTTTGATCATGTGAAGTCCCACTTGTTTCTCCCTCACAGAGTGAATGTGCCAATGGGGCCACCCACTGAATGTCGTCAGTCACCATTTCCGCCAAATACTTTTCCCAACCTTTGAGAGTCATGCCCTCAAACCGCTCCACCATGCCTCTAATGCGGTGCATCCATGGGGCCACCTTCAGAGAAGCCGCCGGTTTATTCACTCGAAGCCGCTCTTGCAACCACATGGTCAAAAGCCTATCACTACCACAAGGCATCCCACCATAAGCCGCGAGATGGGAATCCCACAGAGCATCTCCCCAAGAATGGCCGGTACAATATCATAACCCAAACGAGCCAAGTTCACCATACCCAAACATCCTTCACTGGCAAATCCCACCTCAGAAGGGAAAAGGATAGAGCTGAACAAGCACAGTGCAAGATGGTCCAAGGAGCGGTTAGATGTCACGTCTGCATGCATGAAGTGTTGCGGCATCCAAGAAAGGTCGACATAACCGCCCCTAGCATACCTATCAAAGTCATCCGCGGGTACGCCAAAAGTCACCAACTTGTCCCTCAAGCAAACGAAATCAAAAGGCAAGGCAACTTTACCCTTCCCTTCGTAGCCACATAATGCTGCGATGTCTTCATAAGTGGATGTTATCTCGTTGAATGAAAAGTTGAAGACATGGAGGGTATCATTCCAAAATTTACTACAAGCTTGCAAGAGGTTGGTATTGGAGTTCATATGCAAAAGTGACCAAAGACATTTTATCCCATACCGTTCATCAAGTTTCCTACGACTCAAACCAGAAGTTTGGCAACCCACTTCTCCAAGAGGTTATAAAGACTTTCTTCTCAAGGCTTGTGATCCTAGCCTCTTGATCCATGGCAAAAAGCAAGAAAATTGGCTAAAAGGAACTCAAAAACTGCTCAAAAGGTTGCTGGTACGTTTGTATGGCTGCAAAGGGTTCATTAAATAGTGCACAACTCCCGATTCTTGCCAGGAAAAGGAAAACCGGAGGCGGCGCATGATTTGGCCACGCGGCCGCATATGCCCTTGGCCCCGCGGCCGATATTGTCCTTGCCGGGCGGCCAACTTCGTCCTAGGCCACGCGGCCAGCTTTGCTCCGGATCTTGCCATGGCCAGGCGGCCAACATTGCTCTATGCCTCGCCATGGCCAAGCGGCCAACTTTGCTCCATGAAGAAATCCAGCTTGTTTCTTCCCACTCCGTGACGGATCCATGCAACTACGTACCCGCCCCTTCCGTGGCTCATGCATTGTATAAAATTAGGAACATTTGTAAAATAACTAGTTTGCACAAGTAGGCTCCCATAATAAAACTGCATTTTTAGCATAATATACATACATTCATTTTATACATTTGTTCTGTACATACATATCCCTCTGCTCTCTACTTAGCTAACAGTGTAGGAAATAAAGATGGAAAGATCGGCCCCGCCTAGTCAGAATCTTCCTCCGTGGTATCTCCACGCCGCGCTAAAGCCCGAGAGCTACCGGCACCCGAACTCCGTCCCGGACCGCTCGACCACCAATATGAGAAGAGCCCGCACCATTCGGAGACCGTTCCCGATGCTGGGGTGACGCAACGTCGTCCCTCTGACAAGTACATGAATGGTACGCCTCCCTCAGTAAGCGCATCAACACGTTCTCCCGCCGAGCTGAACGGATATATGCCTCCCGAGTCACCTGAGAAGGAAACCAATGCAAGGATTACAAGGCAGAAAGAAATAAGTGTGTGCGAACATGACTGATATAAAGCACAAAGCCGTACCCCAGCGTCGGGCGGAGGAATGAATGTCTCCTCAACAAGATCTGCATCAGTCGGCTCCAAGCTAAGCTCCACCTCCCGGCCACCCCTCATCACTTTCACGCTACTCGAGCGAAGGGGCATGTCAACCAAAGGCCGACTCCGACCAACATAACGGGCCGAGCTCGACCCCTCTCCAGACAACATCCTAGCCCGTACCTGTGGACTGACCAGCCGCGTCCGTACATAGCCGGCATAATCGTCACCCCCCCTGTAATGCTCTGCCGGAGTGGGAGCCAAAAAAGTCGCCAACCTCGCGGGACGGAGCATATCCCGAGGAGGGTCATAAGGAGCCCACGGTAACGCACAAGCCCTGTGCTGACGAACCACCCTCTCCCCGAGATACATGGCCTCCCCGGTGAGACCCACAAGCAGAACCCTAGAAGCGGTCAAATCCACTACATAGGGACCCACCGAAGCCTCATTGGCCGGCTCCATGGGTAAAATCTAACTCCAACAGGCTCAGACATCGCAAACACCCTCCTCAGATCAGCAGCATCCACTGTCTTCCTGTCCCGGTTTCGGCGGGGAAGGAGCCCTGTTGCCCTTGCACCAGTACGACATGATGGGGACAACCTTGTTGACACTCATCACCAACTGAAAAGGGGCGACACCGAAGACCTCGTACACCCAAGCCTGTGCATATAATGAGAGAGATGTTTCAGACCGAAAAGATAGAATAGAAATCTCAACAAGTGAAAAGAAGGGTAGTCAAGAGCATACCTCAAAGGCGAACTGGAACCCGTCAAAGTTCGACGAGCTAGCCCTCGAGCAATGGTCCAAAGCCCGGTAAATCTTAGCCAAACCGGCTCCACCCAAGAAATCCCACCGACTAAGTCCAAGTCTACAAGAGCCCCTAGCAGTGAGTACCGGCAGACAGTAGCCCCACTGGGAAACAAAATCTCTGAAAAGCTGTACCATAAGAACAGCCGGACCAAACAATCCAAATCATATTCCCCCCTACTAAAGGCCTCAATAGCCATCTCCACCAAGCGATTCACCTTCCCGCCTCCATTCCATAACCTTGACACCTCCTCCCAGGTCGGTGTCGACTCCCAGCAGAGCCTATCTATAGTCCCGCCGCTCCGCCAAGCTCTCATCAAAAGGCAAAGGGGTACCGGTAAACCTCAACCCTGTGATGGCCGCGAAATCCGTCGGCGTGATGGTAATCTCTCCCCAACTAAAGTGGAAAGTATGGGTGGTATCCCACCAGAACTCCCGGCACACCTCTATCACCGCTGCCACCTTCAAGGTAGCCCCGACCATGCGGACACTGTCAAAGAATGGGCCAAAGCCCATAGCCTCGATCCGAGCACGCAAACCGCCCGGTCCCTCCGGCAGGGACGCCCACAGTTTGCCCACAGTCACTGTGGACCCACGAGCCTTGATCCTCTGCAGGTAAACACAGCACAGGTATGTTACCATTCTAGCAATTTACAATTCCAACAATTTAAATTCTAGCATTCCATTATTCTAGCATTTCATATTATGTGCATAAAACATACAAATGTACGAGAAGGAGAGGAATGAAAATTCGAAATTTACCTCTCGCGTCTCCGGAAGCCCCATCGACCAATGACGCTCAGAGTCGATGTAAAAATCGTAATCTTGGTCGAACGTGGACCGCAGCAGATTATCGCGATAATTCCGAGTCGCGGCTCGTGGTCTCAAACCGCCCCGTGGAATCAAGGGCGCCGCTTCAAAGCCCGCTCTTGGATCAGCCCTACATTCCCTGCGCCCTGAGCATTACCGTGCCCCTCTCCTTGTTGCTCTTGTTGTGGAATCATATACCCACCATGGCCCGGAAAATCTCTAAATAATGCCTCATTGATCCAATCCGCCATATCTCCAAGAGTTATGTGAAATGAAATCTTCAAAATTATCAAAATCCGAGCTTTCTCTCTCTAAAAACTCAATTTTCTCTCCCTAACTCGTCAACAATGGAGGAAGGAAGAAGAAGAAAGAAGAAAGAAGAAGAAGAGGGGAGGTGTCTGGTGATGTGACCAAGGAGTCAGCCCATCGGCAGCCTTGGCCACGCGGCCACCTTCGCCCTTGCAACCCCAGCCGTCAGATCAGCAATCCGCGTGAAGGAGATCTGACCAATCAGCAGCCTTGGCCACGCGGCCACTATTGCAAATTCGTGTGTTTGGCCACGCGGCCAACCTTGCCCCTCCAGATAAAATTCCACTTTTGCCCCTGATCTTTTCCCTATTAATTCATTTTAAATCCTTTTAACACTACTTTGACTAATATTTGTTACCTTTGGGTACGGAAAGCCCCTTAAAATTTCCATTCTTCACAAAATATTTGCTTAGGAGTCGTATGATTGTAGAGACTTCGGCGCCTCTATGACATACCATCCTAGATCAATCGTAATTGGCAGAAGCCTCGGCGTTTCTATTGCGAAAGATCCAGCATCTATTATTAGGAGTCGTATGGTTGTAGAGACTTCGGCGCCTCTATGACATACGCATCCTAGATCAATCGTAATTGGCAGAAGCCTCGGCGTTTCTATTTGCGAAAGATCCAGCATCTATTATTAAGATTCGTATGGTTGTAGAGACTTCGGCGCCTCTATGACATACGCATCCTAGATCGATCGTGGTTGGCAGAAACCTCGGCGTTTTCTGTTCACGAGAGACCCGACACCTATTACTTTGGCGCGGTCGGCAGGAACCCTGGCGATCCTGATTGCGTTTACCATTCCAACTTGGGATTATTTAGACGACGTAGTCTTCATTTTTCCCAAATAACTTCATTGCTTACGAATGATTCGTTCTTCGTACAGGATAGTGCCCGTAGGTTTATTATCCCTAGCAGGAGTCCGATATCTCGTTTTATCCCCAGTAGCTCTGAACTACGACCGGCTTGATTCCTCGGAGGATACGTAGGAAACCTGAAAAGTTTCAGCCACCCGACCGATGCGGTCATCTCTCATCCCCAGCAGGTGCATTTTCCCCAGCAGAAAGCGTTGCTCCCCATCAGAGGACAATCATCCTCAATTTCCCATCCGATTTGAACTACGTTTGGCTTGATTCCCCCGCGGATACGTAGGTCGCCTACCAAGGTCCAGCCGTTCCCTTACCTTTCATCTGTTTTGAAACTCATGTTTCAGACGGATCCTTCTTTTATCGTCGACCCCACATTGCCTTGCAAGAAGCGTCGCCGAGGGGCTACTGTTAGTACCCGACCTGAAAATGAGTTTATTAGGAGTTTCCCCAAAATACAAGGACTTTATAGGAATTAGAAACCTTGCAAAGACTTGTCCCGGATTCCCAAAATATCTCATTTATGGCAAAATCTATCAAATTAGGTAATAAATGGTTTCCTTAAAACCATGCAGAAACCCTAGCTTAAGAATCAAGTCAGCCGGCAGCCTTGGCCACGCGGCCAACATTGCTCCGCGTTGATCTTGGCCACGCGGCCACTATTGTAACCGGCATCAACAATGGCCAGGCGGCCAACCTCGCGCCGGATGATCTGGACCATCAGATCTTCCCATCAGTTTGCTATATAAACCACTCCATTCCATTGGTTTTGGGATCCGATTTTGAGAGCTCTAAGTCCTAGTTTTGGAGTTCTTAAACACTAGTTTGCTCTCTAATTAACATTCAAACACTCAAGAAGATTCAAGGTTTATTTCTTGCCAACATAGGTAAGTTTTCTAACTTTTTCTTCATGTTCTTGCATTATTTTTAATGTAGATCTTTTATATTCATGTTCGTACATGTTTATTCATAGTTTCTTCATATTCTTTGCATGCTCATTCATATGTTCATAATATGTTCTTCGCATGTTCTTCGTGTTCATAGATTAAACCTTATTTATGCCATATTTAGGGTTGCGATCTTCATAATTACATGTTAGCCGATGATGATCGAGGGTTCATCAACCCGAGGATGATCTAGGAACTATTTCTAAACCCTAATCTTTAGGTAATTCCCCCCTCATTATGCATGATCCCGATTCTTCTGCCTATTCTAATTCTCTGCGAACTACGCTGACCTGAGCTTCTCACATGAGAGGAACGTAGGCAATCTTCGGATCCGGTCTAAATCACTAACACACTACTAACACATTCATCATGATAGAAAGACCGATCATTCGGGCAATAGGAGTGATAACGTCCAATATTCTTCTCTTATTGTAATTTGACCCCCGAACCCATTAAACATGCTTTTTTCAATGTTTTGGCTTTAATTAAAACGGCGTGGCGACTCTCATAATTTTAATGTCGTTAAGAATATTCCCTTTGTAAATAAAAATAATCACAAGATACTTCCCATGCGTCGCTTCATCGGAAAGGGGTATTCACAGTTTTCAGCTTTGACACTTATTTCTTTGAAGTGTGGTTGAGGTCTTCCAGCAGATTCTTCTTTGACAGGAGTTCTTGGTGGAGATGGATCTCGGTAGACTGGAGTCGGAAATGATGATATATCGGCATCTTCCAAATCTAGAGCGACAAAACTTACATCGGCATCTTCATCTTCATCGGCATCTTCATCGGAATCAGTTTCACACCAAACCGGCAAGGCCTTTTCTGTGCTTTCATCGGCAACAAAGCTTCGAGACTTAGGATGTCTCTTGTTGAATGACTTCCTCACGTATTCATATTTTGGTTGAGGACATTTAGAAGCAAAGTGACCAAGTTTTCTGTAGTTGAAGCAGACCAGATCACCTTTGTTGTTCTTTCCATCGGTAGCACTAGTAGAGGGTTTATTGTAGCTTGCTGTTTTCTGAAATGGTGGTGTGAAGGATTTTGGTTGCTGGTAGTTTCCTTTCTGCATCCTTTTGAAGTCTTTGAACCTTTTGTAGTTCCTAGTGAAGGCGGCAAATTCATCTTCTTCCATAGGTTTTTCTGAGGTTATTTCATAGGTATTGGAACTGCAGGATGTTTGAGGTGGATCTATAGGAGGGAATTTGTTTGAAGGAAAGGATATCTGTGATTGAGCTGATAGAGACAAGTTTTTGAAATTTTTATCGAGAATGTTATGTTTTTGCAGTTCTCTCTCATACGGAAATAGACTAGACACAAGATTCTGAATAGAAGTCTTGTTTAAGTCTCTCACTTCTCTAACAGCGGTGACCTTAGTATGATACTCATTTCCCAAAGAACTTAGAAAACGAATATTAAGATCTTTCATAGTATAAACTTTACCTAATGAAGCACATAAATTACTTACCTCGCAAAATCTGTCGTAGGCACTCCTTAGTGATTCACCATCTTGTTTCTTGAAGGATTCAAACTCAGCAATGCAATCGTAGAGTCTGTTGTCCTTCACCTGTTCGTCACCTTCAAAGTATGCAAGGAGCTTGTTCCAGCATTCTTGAGCCGTGGAGCACAAGTCAATAAGTTTGTATTGCTTGTCATCCAAACCACAAGAGATAATGTGGCATGCTTTTCCATCTAGGGCAGCAGAAAGTTTTTCGTCGTCGGTCCATTCCTCTCTGGGTTTCTCAATCAAGGTTTCATCAATCTGAACATGGGTTTCCTGTTCAGTTTCTCGATCAGCATGTTGTGTCAGCGGAGTGCAGGGAATAGGTCTGTAGGTGGTTGAAACTTTTAACAGAATGATTGGACCACCTTCTATGACCTTCATCAACCAGTCATCGATTGAGTTCATATACTTTATCATACAAGATTTCCAGACACCAAACTCGTTGACATTCAACAACGGAATGGTGGTGATGTTGAATGACTGCATGATTTTTCCTGCCATGGTATCGGCAATACAAGCTGCAAAGCTTGGAAATTTCTTTCAAAATTCCAAGCTCTGATACCAATTGTTAGGCCCAATTGGTAGGAAAATAGGCTAGAGGGGGGGGGGGGTGAATAGCCTTTTTAAAACTTTTTCAAAGAAACACTTTTAAATGCAAAGTCACTTATCAGTTTGCAAAGTATTATCAGTAAGCGCAGCGGAGAAGATATGACTTGTTTTAACTCACACAAAATCAGTTTATAAAACGGTTTTGAGAGCTTGGTTTAAACACAAAGTAGTTTCTAAAAGTTCAATGCAGTTTCAAGAGATTGGTCAATGGAAATGAAGTTGAGTCAGCAAGAACAGTAATGATTTGCCGGTGATAGAGTTCCAACGGCAAGGACAGTAAGTAACAGAGGACACAGAGATTTGGAGAGGTTCACAGTGTAAATACTGCTACGTCCTCTACCAAGTTTGGTCAGAACTTGGATTTGGGTTAAGAGCACTATTAAATATCCCTAGTCTATTACAAGAGCGGCTTTGCCGGATACAAAGACTAAATTCTAGAGATAGTTTAATGAATCGTAAAGCAAATATCTGACCAAGTGTATTTGAGCGGCAAGTTCAAAAGAACTTATCTCACTCAGGTGGGTGTGTGAAAACTCAGACAACGTATTCCTTAAAATAATCTAGTTCGGTAATACTAACAGTGTTGTAGAGTTTGTGCACAAGTGTATGTCCTATTAAATGATCTAATGATTATCTGGACAAGGAATGTTTGAGCTTCAATGAATGCTGCAAACAACCAACTCTCTTCAATGCACTAAAATCACCAACCTTCTTCAATGCACTGAGTCCTCTATTTATAGGAGGAGTTAATGTCTTAGCTTGTTGAAGAAGGATAATATTTGAATTTCCAGCTGGGTAGGTGAGGAGCATTTAATGCAGTATCCTTGGCATTAATGGCGAAGATACGCGTGCCTTAAAAGTCTGATGGGTAAAGACCCCTTCGTCTCAACCGGTTACCTGCAAAAGCAAGTAGAGACAGAGTATAGCTAAAAGTAGCTATGTGTCAGACGGCGCAGTAATCATTACAGAGCAGGTAAACTACTTTCTGATAAGACAATATAAGTACGATCAGCAAGGTTGACTTAAAATGAAATGATGTCACCTGACTGACAGTGCAGACTGTCACTATATCGGCATGAAGTTGATCGGCAACTTGTGTAGCAAGTTGATCGGCATGGAGTTGATCGGCAACTCTGTTAACTGATCTGCTGATTTGCTTCTTCTTGCTGGTTTGTCTTGTTGAAGAGTTGAAATACACCTGTGCTGGTCACAAAGGATCCTAAGGGCACCTTAAAAAAGGTTCTAATAAAATTGGGGGACCCTAAGTGTAGACATGATTGGGATTAAGTAATTCTAGGACCTAGGTATCTATTTTAACAACAAAGTGTGTTTAGGAGGGATTAGTCATTATCCGGGAGATTGGTTATTGACGGGACCAAGGGAAGAGAGCCGGGTCATTTTGGGAGGACCGAGGCTTGATGGATTCATTTCATGCTCTGACCGGACCCGAAGGTTGCCTACGTTCCCCTCGATGTGAGGAGCTCAGGTCGCCGTAGTTCTGCCTTGAGGCCGTCTTTTTCTGAAGTTGGCTTTCTTTTGATGTCGTCTCGGAGGACATTGTTGCTCGCTTCCGCTTTGTGGTGAACTCCTTGGCATAGACCTCTTGGTGGTGGACCTTCTTTGGTGTGAACTCCTATTGAGGAAAACTTTCCTTTTGCCAATTTCCTTCCTTCTTTCGACACATTCATTTCCTTTTCTCATTCATTCATCATTTTCATTTTTATTTTTTTTTTATATTTTTTATTGCTTTTGGGGGGGGAGGTAATCATTAGCCTTAGCTTGCTTTCTTGGGCGTCGGCTCTCTTGCATCCCCTTATCAAGTCTAGCTTCAACTTCGAAGATCTGGGAAGCCCTTTGCTTGGTTGCACACGTGTGATTACAGTTGAATCTTGGCGGTTGAGCAACAACGTCCTCACCTTTTCACTGTCTCGGGATGCCTTCGATGTGCATCAGGAGTTTGTTTCAGAAAGGTGTATTGGGTTGTATATCGGGGAAGTGTATAAGGGAAGATTTGCCATTAATGGTTTTCTTCATGCCAATTGATCACAACATTCATTCATATCAAGATTAATTGTTTACATTTTGTACTCTTTTGCGTTTGGGTTCATTCATCCTTGAATGAGTCGTCGTTGACCATGCATAACATAGACTCGACTATTGACTGTATTGACTTGACCATTCTACTATTCACCACCTTGACCATGCATAACATTGCCTCGCAGGGCTTTTCATACAAAGAAACAAAATACTTTTGTCCACAACGGACTTTTTAGGGACTCACTAGAACCTACAATGCTAGACCACTCCCACTTTCTTTTTCTTCTTCCACCTCCTTACATTTTCACCTCAAACCCATTTGTCTCCTTGCTTGGTAATGACACATTCGTCAATGAGCACTTGGATATGATTTCTCAAGGTGAGGCAAGCATTCGTAGAATGATCCGAGGCCTGGTGGTACTTGCAGTGCTACTTTGGATCGTGGCGAGCTCCGATCGGTTCGGTCCATATCACGTGCCGGTCGAGGAGCTCGATCTTACCGATCTCGAGTAAATGATCCAACATTTGCTCTCTGGGCATTACTAACTCATGGAACCAGCAGTTGTAAGCTCACTTGCCTTGGGGGTGAAATCCTCCCACAACTGCCGCGAGTTTCCCATGGGATACTGTGACGGGTTGGAGTTGATCACGAGGCTCTTGCTTGTCTTGGGCCAAGCGGTCGGGGATGGTCTTTGGTGAGGAGGACGACTTCTCCGAGAACCCTTTGATCTCCTCAATGGATTTCACAATTTCATGGAGACATTCTCGGGTGTTCCTTGAGTTGTGCCTTTCTAATTCGTCCGTCAATTCCGCTCGGCTATGCAGGAGCTCGTACCGGCGATCGTACTTTTCCTCAAGATCTTTCCTAAATCTCTCACCACCCTTTTCCCATAGCTCCTAAACCTTTTTATGGAGCACATCCTTGATCTCCCTCCGGAGCTGTTGAACCACCTTGATCACTTCATTCCGATCGACCTCTGACTTTCGTATTTGATCTCTCATCGGGTTCACCGTCCTTTCTAGGAGTTTCACCCTACCTTCCAGCCGGGCCTGTGCATCCAGCCGGATATCTACCTCAATCGCTTGGTATTTTCTTTCCATTGCTTCCTATAGCACAAAGGACCGACAAGCCGTAAGGGCACCGTAGAAAGAATCTCAAAAAGCCATGCTTTGAGTAAGGCGGGGACTCGACACAAATGAGATTTTGACTCATTGAGAGAAACGAGTTTGACCATTTTGGGGGGGAATCCCAAGCCATACATTTTCGGATGAATTTAATAATTTTGGTTTTCAGAAAACGAATTTTTGTTTATTCTATGATTATTATTCGGCAGTTTCGTCACACGAACAAACGTTAGTGCACAGTTTAACGGCTTAGCATTTATTTTCATGCTTACTTAAAACACGTCTTATTCCTAACTGGTTGGAAAAGATTTCTCTTTTTTTTTTCAACTATTCTACATCCTGGATCAGTGGAGGCCATCACTACGCCTATAGACCCCTCGTTTTTCACCTGCCTTGCATACTCCCAAAGATGGACTGTCCCGGGCGAGGGTCCTATAGGGCAAGCGGCTTCCACCGACCAAAAGAGATGAACCTAGGGTCTAGTGTATCGCAAGATTCCCAATGGGTGAGCCATTCCAATCATGATTAAGCCCCGGTTAAGATCGAGATTCGTCTTAGGGACTTAAGGGACTTCTGGTATAACCTCATCTTTGATGAGGGCTCTCGAATCTTATCCATAGGTTTAAGGATGATTAGTATGAGCCATTCATTAGGCTTGATAACACAGTGTCACCCTATCCTTAATACATGACTTAGGTTAATTACGGTCAACATTAACGCATAATTTAAGGACCGGGTCAAAGTTGACCATGGTCACACTTGCTTTCACAAGGAGTCGTGACTCGGACATTAACTTGGCCATAATTAATCTCAGACACGTATTAGGGACGTGGTAACGTGAGCTAGACCAAAAACCAACCAAAGTCTCGGTATTTGTGTGTCACGGAAAAGTGTGGTTGACTCGGCTCGGAAGGGGAGGTGGAATGGACCCGTGCACGCTAGAAGGGCACAAGAGCACCAATCAAACTGTATCGTGGTATCCATCCCGGGTTTAAAGGGCATTTGGAACGTGCAAGGTCAAGTGTGCGTAATGTGAAGCCATTCTATGTTCTCTTTTGAGTTAAAAATAGAAATTTTCGATTTGTTTTAACATAATGAGTAATGTATAATCAACATATGAACAAGCATGAATAAGCATAATCGACAAAAATGAGCAAGCATGAATAAGCTATTTACACAAGCAATCAAGCAAGAATCATATGAACAAACAAAGCCAAACTTGTACATACAACAAATTGTGCACAACCAAAGGTCCTTTCAAATCAAGACTTCACAAGAAGAACAATCCTTGGAAAACCATTTGTAAAACAAGTTGTGCACAACAAAAGGATTCAAAATTTTTTACAAAATGGGTTATGCACAAGGAGGCTTTAAAAACCCAAATTTATGTCCAAAAAGACTTGTGCATAACCAAGCTTTAAAAACCAAGTTTTGGCTAGAAAAGAAGAAGGTAATGTGCACAAACAAATCTGTAAATTTGGAACCTGGATAAGCAGAAGCAAAAGGGACACAGAATGTTTCTGCCCTGCACAAAATTGTCAAATTTTGAAACATTTTGTTCCCTGCCCAACATAGCCATACGGCTATAGCATCCTGGCTATTATTTTTTTGCAGTTTTTCAACTTCTGATCATCAAGCCCCAGTTTATTGCACATCCAGAACAGTTTCCACTCCAGAAGATTCAAACAGAAACTCAGCACACACAAAATAAACACAAAAGTTAACGAAAACGGGGGACGGGAGTTTGACCCACACAAAAGTGTCCTCAAAGCTTCTAAAAAGAAGTTTGCAAACACTTTACTCCCCAGCGGAGTCGCCACGGTTAGGATCCCGCCCCCGCACGGAGAACGCGATGAGTATGGGGACGAAACGCCAAACACGGTTATCACGCAAAACATAACGGAGTCGCCACATTTGTTAATTATTTAACCCAACAAATGGAAAGGTTAGAGATTCTATTAGTTCGGAGGTCAGGTTACGCTTTGGGAAGAGTTTTACGTCATCCAAGTCGCCTCGGATAGGACCGAGTCTCCTTAACATTAGTTAACAAAGTGCATGTGTCTGTGTGTATTTCAAAAACGGGAGAAACTGACTTTTAACAAAACTGGTTAATTATTTAACAGAAAAGGGTTATTTTGCAAACATTCTGACCAGAAAAGGAAAAAACTAAAAAATGCACTCCCCGGCCAAAGTAACCGTACGGATGGGGAGGGCATTCCAGGGATTTTTGACAGTTTATCAGAAAACTATCCAGTTTCAGACAAAAGAGAGTATTCTTGCTGAAACTGGACTGAAATGATCATTTTCAATTATTTTCCTTAACAAAAACATGGATTTAATCATCCCTATGTCATTGATCACAAATTAGACACCAAAAACAAAGTTTTTGGGTGTGATCAAGACAATCATTGGGGGAGTTTTTGAGAAAGGTGATGAACATGCCCTTTGGGCCAAAATTGCCATTTGATGAGTAAAGATTGAAACTTTACCATCAAAATGGACTTTTTATGAAAGATTAACCTTGAGGGACAACAAAAACAACATAAAGATCCAATCTTTATAACCCAATCTTAGAGATTTTTGGCTAGATCAAGGTTGGGATGATAAAGATTGAGCCTTTATCCCCCAACATGATCATCATGGCTTAGTTTGTGGAATACTAACATAAAAACATGAGCTTTCACCTTGATAAAAAGATCTTTAAGCCATTTAGAACAAAGAAATCAGACCATGATCATCCTTAGGTTTGAACCTCTTTCACACAAAAGTATGAAGGGCACCTTGAATCATGCTCATGGCTTGGTTCACATTATATGTATATATATATATATATATATAAGATATATATACTTGAAATGGACAAGTCTTGTAGTAATATAATACATGTATGCTTGAAATGGACAAGTCTTACAAGAATGTAAATTTGCTTAAGAGGAAAAGTCTTACAAGTATGTAAACAAGAACAAGTAATATGATTACCAAAGCAAAATAGAGTTGAGATGAAGAGAAGATGGGGGAAGGGGACCTCACCTATGATGGTTCTAGTTTATCTTCCTTTCCTTCACTCAATTATAAGGGTGATTTCTCTCTCAGATACGATTTCTGCAGAGTTTCCCCTATCTAAACAATATTCTTCCCCCCCCCCTAAAATGATCAGCATGGGGTTCAATTTATAGAGGCCGAGGGTGCCCAACATAGCCGTACGGCTAGGGACCTCATGTGCCCAAACCATCCGTACGACTCGACTTGGCGAGCTTCTGGATTTTTCTAAGTTAAATTCCAGTTCAGTCCTGGAATATCAAGTTTATCCTAGTGAGGTCATGGTTCATTTGTTTATCCCTAAATGGTACCAAGAATTCCTCTAAAGTAGGTCGAATTCAGATTGGGGTACTTACACCAATGAGGAGCCGAAAGAAACCAAGAGCGGAAGCTTCTTCAAGGGGGAAGAGAAAGACAGATTGACTGCGCTACTCAGAGAGTTTGTGGATGTTTTTGCATGGTCATACAAATACATGTCGGGTTTCGACAGAAAGGTCGCCAAGCACAGGATTCCGATCAGAGACGACGCTAAGCCAGTCAAGTAGAAACTCAGAAAGATCAAGCCAGAATGGTCTCTACAAGTCAAAGAAGAGATAGAGAAGCTTCTCAGTGTGGGCTTCATCAAAGTTATTGAATATCCAACATGGCTAGCCAATGTTGTGATAGTCAGAAAGGCTAACGACAAGGTCCGTGTTTGTGTGGATTTCCAGGATTTGAACAAAGCTTCTCCAAAGGATGACTTTCCACTACCCAACATCGACATGCTAGTCGACTCCACTGCCGCCTATGAGGTCCGCTCATTCATGGATGGCTTTGCTGGGTATAATCAGATTCTCATGTCCGAAGACGATCAACACAAAACTGCTTTCACGACACCATGGGGCACCTTTTGCTACACGGTCATGCCATTTAGATTGAGAAACGCTGGGGCTACTTATCAGAGGGCTGTGACAGACTTGTTCCACGACATGATTCACAAGGAAATCGAGGTCTATGTGGACGACATGATCATTCATTCAAAAGGGATCGACGGTCAACACTTGGTCGACGTCTGCAAGTTCTTCGAAAGGCTTCGAAAACACAAGATGAGACTCAATCCCGCAAAGTGCACTTTCAGGGTTATCCGAGGTAAATTTCTTGGCTACATGGTCACTGAGAGGGGAATTAAAGCAGATCCCTCAAAAATCAAGGCAATCATTGACATGCCTCCTCCGAAGACACAGAAAGAAATCAAGGGTTTTATGGGCAGACTTTAGTACATCAGTTTGTTTGTGAACCAAATCACTTCCATGTGTGAGCCAATCTTCAAGCTACTCAAGAAGAACGTGGCTCTAGAGTGGACCGACGCTTGCCAAGAATCCTTCGATCAAGAAAAGAATTACTTGACATGCCCTCCAGTTCTGGTTCCACCGCACAAGGAGAAGCCTCTCTTGCTCTACCTCATGGTGAATGATGAAGCCCTAGGGGATATGCTAGCACAAGATCAACGAGACTCCACAAAGGAGAATGCCATTTATTTTGTCAATCGCCGATTTCAGGGAGGCGAAAAGAACTATTCCGTCTTGGAGAAGTCATGTGCAGCACTAGTTTGGGTTACTCAAAAGCTTAAACATTACATGGAAGCCTTTCCAATCAAGTTAGTAGCAAAATTGGACCCACTCCGCTACATCTTCGAGAAGCCTTTCATGTCAACAAGGATAGCCAAGTGCTACTTCATGCTCGCCGGCTATGATATCACTTACGTCACACTCAAATCCATCAGGGTGGAAAGTGTTCAGTGATCAGCTTGCTGAATTTCCGTGTGACGAAGTGAAGGGGGAAGACTTACAATTTCCCGATGAGGACTTGATTTGCACTACAACTGAGGAAAATAAGTGGCAACTTTTTTTCGATGGCACAGCCAATAAGCACGGTTATGGGATAGGAATGTTGCTTGTCGATCCAAAGGACATCCACACTCTGATTGCAATCCATCTTAAATTCGAAGCTACTAACAATATTGCTGAATGAGGCATGTATAGCGGGGCTAGAAGCGGCCCTAGAAAAAAATTTCACAGATCTAGAAGTATTCGGTGACTCCCTGCTCCTTATCAATAAGATATCGAGTAAATGGCGAATCCAAGATCCGACCCTCCAACAGTATGGTCAGCACCTCGAGGAATTGGCTGAACATTTTTAAGACATCACGTTCAATTATTTACCAAGAGACAAGAACCGCTTTGCTGATGCACTGGCCATCATAGCCTCGCTGGTTGAGATGCCCAAGGGAAAAATGGTGAAACCCTTCAAAATTTTAAGAAGGACTAGTCCGGCATATTGCCTGAGTTATGAGATCAATGAAGTCCAAACAAACTCCCCGTGGTACACGGACATCATGAATTTCCTCAAAGACGGCACTTTCCCTGAGAACAGCAATGGGAAATCTCGAGTAGCATTACAAAAGCTAGCCGCAAGATTTGTGTTGATTGGGAACCGAGTCTACAAGAGACATCATGAAGGGATCAATCTTTTTTGTGCAAATGAGACCGAAGCTCAAGAGATAATGCATGAAGTCCACGAAGGCGAGTGTGGACCCCATATGAATGGGATTATGTTAGCCAAGAAGATACTCCGTATTGGCTACTATTGGACTACCATGGAAAGAGACTGCATCGAGAAAGTCAAGAAGTGCACCAAGTGCCAGTTCCATGCTAATTTGCAACATGCTCCACCGACACAACTATACAATATGACCACCCCGTGGCCGTTCTCTTGTTGGGGTATAGATATCATTGGCAAAGTCCATCCTACGGGAAGCAACGAACAGTCATTCATTCTAGTGGCTGTGGATTATTTCACAAAGTGGGTCGAAGTGCAAGCTTACCGAGTTCTCAACGCCAAGAAAGTGGCCGAATTGGTGAAGAACAACATCATGTGCCGATACGGTATTCCTCATGAGATCATCTCCGATAATGGTTCACACTTTGAGAAGGAAATGGATGCACTTTTGGTTGACTACAAAATTACCAAACACAAGTCATCCCCGTACCGCCCCCAAGCTAATGGAGCGGTCGAAGTAGCAAACAAAACGATTGAGGTCATCATACGGAAAATGGCTTCAACAGGAAGGGATTGGCCTGAGAAATTGCCTCTAGCATTGTGGGACTATCGCACATCGATCCGGTCAGCAATGGGAGAGACCCCAAACACATTGGTTTATGGTTCCGAAGCCGTACTCCCAATCGAACATAAAGTTCCCTCTCTACGGGTCTTGCTCGAAAATCAAATCAATGAGGTTGATTGGATGCAAAGTCGGTATGAACAATTATCCCTACTCGACGAAAAGAGGCTAAGAGCATTTGAACGCACAAGAGCTTATCAACAGAGAATGGAAAGGGCCTTCAACAAAAAGGTGAAGCCCCAAAATATCAAGGTGGGAGACTTGGTCTTAAGACAGCATCCTCCAAATGCCATGAATCCCCTCGGGAAATGGGGACCCCGATGGATCGGTCCTTACGTGGTCAAAAAGATATTGAGCGGCGGAGCAGTCCGACTCGTAGACTTGGATGGTGATCAATTGCCAAAGGAGGTCAACCTCGATAAGCTCAAGAAGTTCTACGCATAACAAATGAGGACCATAAAAAAAAAAAGCTCTCTAGGTTGAAACCCGCAAGGGAGGCCTAGGCAAAAATTAGAGCAAGTGCAAAAAATAAGCCCGCTAGATTGAAAACCCGAAAGGGAGGTCAAGGCAAAAAACAGGGTGCACACAAAAAAAAAATGATCTTCATTTGTTTGAACTACGGAGACCTGAGATTCCCTACGAGAGGAACATAGGCAACCTTCGGGTACGGTCTAAAACAATAATTTTTACCCAATCATGTCATAAACAAGATGCAATTCTTTATTCAATTCTTAAATTATTTTGATCATTACAACGAATAATGTTGAGCTTAAAAGACAATAAAACATTAAAATCCTAAACAAAGTGGTCTATTAATTGCAATCTTGGGGTACTAGGAAAAATCTAATTTCTTCTTAGCTTTCGAAGGGCCACCCGAATGGCTCTCAATCCTGTTCCTCTTTGGTGGCCTAGGAACACTAAGATGGACCACGACCTTATGCGCAGCAAGGCGCCTCCGAGCATAAAAATTATCCAAATGATTGCCGAAAGGGTCAGCCAGAATGTTGTTTAAATTAGCAGCAGCTTCCTTGTACCTCATAGCACTGCTAGGCTCAAAGTCATTTCCTAGCAATTCAGCGCGAAGCACATCAACCCAAGTGATACCGCGGTAAAGGGTGCCGAACAAATAATCCAAGTAACTCTCGGGGAGAAAGATGCTACCCCGATGAATGGGGACGGAAGCCCACTGTAGATATCCCGGGGGAACCACGGCTTGGCTAGAGCGCGTGAGTTATCCTAGGATGTCTAATTGATGTTTTAGAGTCGCCACCCATGTTTTTTAGGAACGTAAGAAAACCTAATGTTTATGAGCCTAAGTTTGATTTACGAAAGCAGAGATTCTTTGGGATGAGGGGTTCGGGTTAGGTTACGAAATGGGAAGTACTTAAACACCCATTTCGCCCGAGCAAAGTCGGTCTTGCTTGTTCATAATTCACTTTCTAAGATAAATGTCTTCTTCCTATTAAAATGATGATAAAAAGGGGGTTTTAGAGTTTGAAATGTAGGGAGATGACTCCTAGGCCAATTCAATGTAATGAAAGGACCGTTGGTGTCATGTTCCAAATGGTTTTGGGTGATTGCACATTTGATTGAAGAAGAAGAAGAAGAAGAAGATAAGTGCTTAAGACATTTACCTATAGTATCCTTCGAAAAGAGAACCTCTTGTAAAGCCTTGAAGAAGAGGTTGAGTACCTTTGTTGAAGAAGTCCTAAAGGAAAAGCCTAGGCAAAGAGTGAGTAAAAAAGTCTAAAGTGATGATTTTTCCAAGTCCTCCTCCAATGATGGATTGGAGGGGTTTTTATAGTTGAAAAGTGATGTTTTTTGGTGCCAAAACGGAGTCACAAAGATCAGTTTCCCGGGAAAAATCATATAAAATGAGCAAGGGAGAGATTCTTGGGCAGAATCTGTAACTGACACGCCCCAGAAGTGCGCGCATCCCACCTAGGCGGAAGGCGCGCGCGTCTGGCCTCAAGGGGCGGAGGCGCGCGACTCTGAGAAACGACTTTTGACAGAATGGACTAGAAAGTTAGAACTGTTATTCAGTTTAGCCCCGGGACTTAACGGAGTCCGTTTGGAACTTAACCAAAGTAACAGAAACTAACAGGAAACACTTAAAAGAGGGAGAAAAACAAAATCAAATGTGCAATCGGGGTGAGCGATCCAAGGCGGAGGTCTACAGAGCCCCTCGGCGGCGTGGATTGCAAAGCAAACGCGCCGACGAAAGACAGACATCCGCCTAGGACATCACCAAGAAAAGGAAAAGACTTGATAAAAGCAGGAATTTGAAATTACGGGGGATAGAGGTGCGCTCCCTGTGTGAGCGGCTTTGAGAGGTAAGGGTGTGCTCCCTGTGTGAGCGGCTTTGCCAATAGCGGGATTCGTTTGCTGGAAGCGGGATCTGTTTGCTGGAAGCGGGATCTGTTCGCTGAGAGCGAGATCCGTTTGCTGGAGGCGGGACCTGTTTGCTGATAGCGAGATCCGTTTGCTGGAGTGCGGGAACCGGAGGACCGTTTGCTGAGGTGCGGGACCCGGAGGACTGTTTGCTGAAGTGCGGGACCCGGAGGACCGTTTGCTGAGGTGCAGGACCCGGAGGACCATTTGCTGAGGTGCGGGACCCGGAGGACCGTTTGCTTTGAACGGATGTAGGTCTTGTTTGATGAAGAAGTAGTGATTCCGTGGATCATCCCAGACCAAGTTTTTGTCGTGAGTCGTACTTTGATGTTGACTGTTTGACTTTGACTTTTGACGGGGTGCGGGCACAGTTGACTGCGGAATGCTTTCTGCTGGGGATGAATTGTAAAAACTGATCTTTGAGAATAATGAAAGACACCCTACTTTGAGTGTGAGTTTCTATCCTATTTCAGTTTTTAGACCTGCCTTAAGGGCAGACCAAATTAATGTGTGCCCTTCCGAGTGCTTGATGTCATCGTTTTGAGCTTCTCTTGTTGGTGGGATTGATCTTTTCTGTAGATAGAGGGCGTTTGATCGTGCCTGGGCTTCCTTCTTGAGCTGACAAGGGCTATTTCTGGAGCCTTCTTATACCTGGGACGCGGGCGCTTCCTATCTCGGACACGGGACGCGCGCGCCTTGTAGACTGGTGTCGGGAGGCGTGCGCCTCTGGGAGGAGAAATTTAGGGCCTGATACTTGCTGGCCAAAAGATCCCCCAACAGCTATAATATTAGCTTCTGGTCGACAATTCGATTCCAACAGCCTTTTTCAGCCATTTTTGAACACCATTTTATTACCCAATCTTGCTTATAACCTTCTTTCCCATGGCCTCCAACCTTTTTAGTCTTGATGCCGAGGTTGTCAAGAGTTACGAGAAGGATTTGTCGACCTTCGTGTATTATTTTAAGACCCATCCCAAAAATGCCTTTATCAAAGATTTCGGGCTTCGAATTCTCTTCACTTTGCGGACATTGAAGCCGGATTGGGACTTGTTGAAGGCTGCTGCAGCCTTTGGGATTGTGATAGCCATACATTCAATTTTTTGGCTAATGAAATGGTGCCGACCGTTGATGACTTTGGGGCCATCTTGGGTATGCCTTTGGCCAGTCGGATTGCCGTCCCCAAGTATTACCGCGGTGTTGTTGATTCTTAGGTTGACATTCTGAATCTCTCTGTCGGAGAAGTGAAGAAGATGATGCACGGGACCGTTGTTGACATAACTGAGCTTCCGATGTTCTTCAGTTTGCATTCGGAAGATGTCGCGGTTCAGTCTTTTAAGAGGAATGCCATGGCTGTCTGCCTTTTCAGCGAGGTTTTGTTTGTCACTCCTCTGGGTACTGCGGATGCGCAGTTGGCTGAGATAGTGTTGCAGGCGAAAGGTCAGCGGTTTAGCATAGTTCCGCTTATTGTAGGAGAGACCTTGAATGGTTTGGAAGAGTTGCACCGTACAGGCGAGATGCGACGAGGAAGCCCCTTGCTTTTAACCATATGGCTTCGGGAGCATTTCAGGCTTTATGCGGCGGATGGCGACCTTTCTCCTTTTGCTGTTCATAGGCGACGGTTGCTGATTAGGGATTTGACCGAAGAGGGTTGGAGGAGATTTTTTGCTTCTCGTCTTACAGCTGATGTTGAGTGGTGTCCTTGGGGTCTTCGCCATTTTGTGGAGTGGACTTTCGGTTTCCAGCATGTGGTTTTACCCGGATTGAGGGACTCTTCGTTTTATCAGCCAGAACGGGTTTTGAGACAGTTTGGTCGTCAGCAAATAATTCCTTTTCCGAGGGATGGGGTACTTCGTCCAGTTTCTTATATGGGTCCGGACTTCTCGAATGAGCTCCAGGCAGCTTGGGGAGATGATCGTGACCGTTGGGCTTTCGCTCCATTGCACCGGGGCAGTATTTTTCTTCCCGAGAGTTACTTGGATCATTTTCTTGGTACCATCTACCGTGGCATTACTTGGGTAGATGCTCTTCGGGCTGAGTTTCTAGGAAGGGATTTCGAACCCAGCAGTGCTTTGAGGTACAAGGAAGCTGCTGCTGATGTGAACAACATTCTGACCGACCCTTTCGGTACCCCGCTGGATGACTTTTATGCTCGGAGGCGCTCGGTTGCGCAGAAGATATCGGTCCGCATCAGTGTTCCTAGGCCTCCCAAGAAGAGTAGGATTGATGGTCGTTCGGGTGGTCCTTCAAAGGCCAAGAGAAAATTAGATTTTTCCTAGCACCCCCAAGAGATTGCAATTAGAATAGACCACTTGTTTAGGATTTAATGTTTTAATATCTTTTAGTAGCTCAAAATTTTCTTTGTAATGATAATAATGATTTAGTGGATGAATAAAAATTGCATCTCGTTAATTTGGAAATGATTTGGGTATTTGTTTATGTTTTAGACCGCACCCGAAGGTTGCATACGTTCCTCCAGTGTAGAGGCTCAGGTCTCCGTAGTTCAAACAAACGAATACCATTTTTTTTTTTTTGTGCACCCTGTTTTTTGCCTAGACCGCCCTTTCGGGTTTTCAATCTAGCGGGCTTCTTTTTTTTGCACATGCTCTAATTTTTGCCTAGGCCGCCCTTACGGGTTTTCAACCTAGCGAGCCCTTTTTTTTTTTTTTTTTTTTTTATGGTCTTCGTTTATTAGACGTAGAACCTCTTTAATTTGTCGAGGTTGACTTCCTTTGGCAGTTGATCTCCGTCTAAATCCACAAGTCGGACTGCACCGCCACTTAGTATCTTCTTGACTACGTACGGACCAATCCATCGGGGTCCCCATTTTCCAAGGGGGTTCATGGCATTAGGAGGGTGTTGTCTTAGGACCAAATCTCCCACATTGATGTTTTGGGGCTTCACCTTTTTGTTGAAAGCCCTAGCCATTCTTTGTTGATAAGCCCTCGTACGCTCGATTGCCCTTAGCCTTTTCTCATCGAGTAGGGCCAGCTGTTCATATCGACTTTGCATCCAATCGACTTCATTGACTTGGTTCTCAAGGAGGACCCGCAGGGACGGAACTTCGAGCTCTGTTGGTAGCACAGCTTCGGAACCATATACCAGTGCATAAGGAGATTCTCCAGTCACTATCCGTATTGACGTGCGGTAGCCCCATAATGCTAGAGGTAACTATTCGGGCCAATCCCTTCCAGTGGAGGCCATTTTCTTCACAATGGTCTCGATTGTCTTATTAGCTGCCTCGACCGCGCCGTTCGCTTGAGGGCGGTATGGAGATGACTTGTGCTTAGTGATCTTGTATTCTACCAGGAGTACGTCCATCTCTTTCTCGAAGTGAGATCCGTTGCCTGAGATGATCTCATGAGGAACGCCGTATCGGCACATGATGTGGGTTTTCACGAATTCGGCCACTTTCTTGGCGTTGAGAACTCGGTAAGCCTGTGCTTCGACCCACTTTGTAAAATAGTCCACGGCTACTAGGACGAAAGATTATCCATTGCTTCCAGTAGGGTGAACTTTGCCGATGATGTCTATGCCCCAACAAGAGAAAGGCCAAGGCGTGGTCATATTGTAAAGCTGTGAGGGTGGAGCGTGCTGTAGATTGGCATGGAATTGGCATTTGGCGCACCTCTTGACTTTCTCGATGCAGTCCCTTTCCATGGTACTCCAATAATAACCCATGCGGAGTATCTTCTTGGCCAACATAAACCCGTTCATGTGGGGCCCACATTCACCTTCGTGGATCTCATGGATTATTTCTTGAGCTTCGGTCTCATTTGCGCATAGGAGATTGATCCCCTCGTGATGCCTTTTGTAGACTCTGTCCCCAATCAGTACATATCGGGAGGCTAGTCTTTGCAATGCCATTTGAGACTTCTTATTGCTGTTCTCGGGATAAGCACCATCCTTGAGGAAATTCATGATATCTGCGTACCATGGGGATTTTGTTTGGACCTCGTTGATCGCAATACTCATGCAGTATGCCGGACTGTTTCGTCGGGAAATTTTGAAGGGCTTCACCATTTTACCCTCAGGCATTTCGACCAGTGAAGCGATGGTGGCTAGTGTATCAGCAAAACGGTTCTTGTCCCTTGGCAGGTAATTGAAGGTGATTTCTGGAAATTGTTCAACCAATTCCTCGAGATGTTGACCATACCGTTGCAGGGTTGAGTCTTGAATCTTCCATTTCCTGGATGTCTGGTTGATGATGAGCAAGGAATCACCGAATACTTCTAAACTTGTGACATTTCTTTCGAGGGCTGCTTCGAGCCCCGCTATGAAAGCTTCGTACTCAACGGTGTTGTTAGTGGCTTCAAATTCGAGGCGGATGGCAATTGGAGTATACATGTCCTTTGGATCAACAAGTAACATCCCTATGCCATACCCATGCTTATTGGTTGCGCCATCGAAAAAAAGTTGCCACTTATTTTCCTCTGTTGTAGCGCAAATTAAATGCTCGTCGGGGAACTGTATATCTTCCTGTAAGGATCCCGTCCTCGGGGCGAAACGAGCAAAGTTCGTACGAGGACAAAATGCCAAACACGGGTGGTTTTCACACAAACAACGGAGTCGCCACGTTAGTTTAATTTTTAACCCAAACTTAACGAAAAATGGTTAGAGAAAATGAGTTCGGAGGTCACGTTACACTTTGGGAAGAACTTGGACAAAGTTCACCCAAAGTGCCTCGGTAAACCGAGTCTCCCTAAGTTTGTTGACCAAAACGTGCAAGTGTGTGTGTGTGTGTGTGTTTAAAAATGGGAGAAACCAATCTTATTTTAGAAAATGATTTTGGGGATGAAATGTAGGCATATTAATGCCCTTAGTTCTTTTAACATTTTTAAAGAGGCAAAAATAGGATGTTCATCCAAGTAAAAATAAGGCATTTTGGGGACGGACTTTAATTAATCATGGTAAGGATTAATAAACTCAAGAGGGACAACTTGATCATCCTATGCACCAAATTCATGCCAAGATGAGATCCAAGGCCATGAATTGGACAATCATTGGAGCAATAACACCTTTACTTGGACAAATCCCCAACTTGGAGGATCAAAGATTGTGGACAAACAAAAACAATATTAATAAGATATTTAACAAATCATGATTATATATAGCAATAATATAATAGCTTGAGAGGACAAGACTTGCAATATTGAATGACATTAATGTAAAACCCACTCACACTTGCATTAATGTAAAATTGCACAAAAACATAACAAGTCTTAGATTAATCCTTTGGTTTAGAACCCACACTCATGCATAAAACATGGAGGGCACCATGGATCTCAAGGCTTGGTTCCAAGTTGATAAAAGGCATTAAGTAAATGACATTAATGTAACAAATGCTCCTCTCCACTTGGTTCATCATTTTAATACACCATAAAGTGTAAGATGAGACCATTGGGATCAAGGGAGCATTTGGATCCCAATCATATAAAGATTACATTTTTAAGCCAAATGATCAATGATCATATCCAAAAAAAGGAAAATAGAATGAGATGAAGAAGAAGATTTTAACAAAATAAAGATTAATCCTTAAGCAAGCTTGGGGTAAATCATCAATTGATTGACCCAAGTTTGCTTCCTTTCCTTTTTCACTTAGAGACCTTGGGCTCTAATTTTCACTAACATGGTTTGCTCACCATCACTCAATCTTGGATGAGAGGCCAATTTGGCATAATAACTTGCTCTAGAATTTTTTCCTTAAATGCGTAGAGGAGGCCTCTATTTATAGTGGGAATTAGGGACTTGTTTGCAATTTGGGGTAACATTTTGGTCTCTCAACTGTGGACTTGGGCACCAAGCAAAAGGGGGATATTTTCACTTTAATCCCTCAACTATTGTCTTGTGACTTGCTTAGGGGCTAATCATAAAAATGGGTTAAGATTGGATCACAAAATTGGTCATTTATACTCATAAAATGGTCACAAATTGGGTTGAAATTGGATCATTTTTGGGCACAAAATGGGCATAAATAGGCTGAGAGGATCAACGGTTCAGATTAAATCTAGGAATTTTGGGGAAGATCCAATGGTGTTGGTGCATTTTCTAGAAGGGGAGTGGGTGACACAAAATGGGGGTGAAAGCCAATCAGAGTAGGCCACGCAGAGGTTGTGAGGGGAGGGAGACACGGCTGGGTGACTGACCAATCACAGCGCAGCAAGTGGGGGGCTGTCGGGCGCGTGAGAGTCACGCAGGGGACATGGCGCGTGCCACCGGGAGGAGGCTGACGCGCGGTGGCTTGGGCGAATGAGGAGGGGACACGTGGCGAGGCTGTCGGCTGGTCTTGTGCGTTTTTAGAAAACGCACAATGGATGTGCGACCGTTCCTCCTGGGCGATTTTCAGATAATTCCCACAAAGTCCTTTTGGGCTTTGTGGGAAATTCACCACTGGTCCTGGCTTTCTGAAAATTACCGCAAGGTCCCTCCCTTTCCAAAATAATTCCGTTAATGCCTAAAATACCCCTTGAACATTATAATGACCCAATTAATTCCCAAATTACCCCTAAGTTCCACAACATAATTATCTTAAGCGCGACGATCCGGATCGGGGTACTTACAGAGCCCCTCGGCAACGGCGCTTTCGAAGAAAACGGGGTTTTCGACAAAAGACAGAATCCCGATCCGGCGAGCTACCAAGATGGGAGAGACGGTGACCAAGGTGGTCGAGTGGCTGGACCCTTATCTTTAAAGGATTCCTACGTATCCCTATCCGAGGGAATCAAGCCGACCGTAGTTCCGATGAGAGAGTTTAAGGCTACTCGAACCTATAAGCATCCCATTTTGATAGGAGGACGGCATCGCCGATTTTGGTGAGAGACTTCAAGGCTACTCAAACCTATAAGCATCCCATTTTGATGGGAGGGCGGCATCGCCGATTTGGGTGAGAGATTTCAAGGCTACTCAAACCTATAGACGACCGTCTAGGTCGGGTGGGGAACTCGGGCATGACACTCATTCGATCAGAGGCAAAGGTTCGGGCGTGACATTCATTTGGTCAGAGGCAAAGGCATTTGGTCATGACACCAAGGGGTCAGAGGCTAAGGCATTTGGGCATGACACCAAGGGGTCAGAGGCTAAGGCATTTGGGCATGACACTAAGGGGTCAGAGGCTAAGGTTCGGGCGTGACACTCATTTGGTAAGAGGCAAAGGCATTTGGGCATGACACCAAGGGGTCAGAGGCTAAGGCATTTGGCCATGACACCAAGGGGTCAGAGGCTAAGGCATTTGGGCATGACACTTGTTTGGTCAGAGGCGGGGACACGGGCATGACACTCACTCGGTCAGAGGCGAGGATTCGGGCATGACACTCGTTTGGTCAGAGGCAAAGACTCATCAATTTGGCTCTTGCCGGGACATGGACAAGGAAGCATGACTCTTGGTGAGGCAGAGGCGGGACATGGTCAACTTGGCTCTATTGGAGAGGGTTGACTCGCATGGGGGATAGGGTCAACTTGGCTCTATTGAGAGGGTTGACTTGCTGGGGACATGGACGAGGAAGCGTGACTCTAAGCGAGGCAGAGGCAGGACATGGTCAACTTGGCTCTATTGGAGAGGGTTGACTTACCGGGACATAGACAAGGAAGCGTGACTCTTGGGGTCAGAGGCGGGACATGTTCAACTTGGCTCTATGGGAGAGGGTTGACTTACATAAGGAAGCGTGACTCTCGGGGTCAGAGGCGTGACATGGTCAACTTGGCTCTATGGGAGAGGGTTGACTTATAAGGAAGCATGACTCACGGGGTCAGAGGCGGGATATGGTCAACTTGGCTCTATTGGAGAGGGTTGACTTGCTGGGACATAGACAAGGAAGCGTGACTCTTGGGGTCAGAGGCAGGATATGGTCAACTTGGCTCTATGGGAGAGGGTTGACTTACATAAGGAAGCGTGACTCTCAGGGTCAGAGGCGTGAGATGGTCAACTTGGCTCTATTGGAAAGGGTTGACTTGCTGGGACATAGATAAGGAAGCGTGACTCTTGGGGTCAGAGGCGGGACATGGTCAACTTGGCTCTATGGGAGAAGGTTGACTTACATAAGGAAGCGTGACTCTCGGGGTCAGAGGTGTGACATGGTCAACTTGGCTCTATGGGAGAGGGTTGACTTATAAGGAAGCATGACTCACGGGGTCAGAGGCGGGATATGGTCAACTTGGCTCTATTGGAGAGGGTTGACTTGCTGGGACATAGACAAGGAAGCGTGACTCTTGGGGTCAGAGGCGGGACATGGTTAACTTGGCTCTATGGAAAAGGGTTGACTTACATAAGGAAGCGTGACTCTCGGGGTCAGAGGCGTGACATGGTCAACTCGACTCTATGGGAGAGGGTTGACTTATAAGGAAGCATGACTCACGGGGTCAGAGGCGGGATATGGTCAACTTGGCTCTATTGGAGAGGGTTGACTTGCTGGGGGCATGGTCAACTTGACTCTATTGGAGAGGGTTGACTTACACGGGACATAGTCAACTTTGACTCTATGGGAGATTGACGGGAAAACTGGTCTTACGTCGGGGACGGCCAATTTTTGGACACTTAACTGGGCTTACGTCAGGGACGGCCAATTTTGGACATTTAACTGGGCTTACGCCAGGGACGGCCAATTTTTGGACACTTAACTGGGCTTACGTCAGGGACGGCCAATTTTTCTCAAACATTTAACTGGGCTTACGTCAGGGACAGCCATAATAAGCATCAAGCAGAAGACCATTTCAAAATTTTAAATTTTAACTTTTAACTGGGCTTACGTCGAGGACGGCCATAATAAGCATTAAGCAAAAGACCATTCCAGATTTTAACTTTTAACTGGGCTTAAGTCGAGGACGGCCATGACAAGCATTAAGCAAAAGACCATTTCCAAATTTTAACTGGGCTTACGTCGAAGACGGCCAATTTTTGGACACTTAACTGGGCTTACGTCAGGGACGGCCAAATTTAATTTCACATAAACAACTTAACTGGGCTTACGTCAAGGACGGCCAAATTTTCTCAACAACTTTTTAACTGGGCTTACGTCAGGGATGGCCATGACAAATTTTTAACTGGGCTTACGTCAGGGACGGCCAAATTTAATTTCACATAAACAACTTAACTGGGCTTACGTCAAGGACGGCCAAATTTCTCAACAACTTTTTAACTGGGCTTATGTCAGGGACGGCCATGACAAATTTTTAACTGGGCTTACGTCAGGGACGGCCAAATTTAATTTCACATAAACAACTTAACTGGGCTTACGTCAAGGACGGCCAAATTTCTCAACAACTTTTTAACTGGGCTTACGTCAGGGACGGCCATGACAAATTTTTAACTGGGCTTACGTCAGGGACGGCCAAATTTAATTTCACAAAGCTGGGCTTACGTTGCTAGGACTGCCTGATTTTCGTCTCAGAGGGTCGCTCGGGGGACCTAAATTTTATCTCAAAATGGGTCACTCGGAGGACCTAAACTTTTCTCAAAATGGGTCACTCGGGGGACCTAAACTTTTCTCAAAATGGGTCACTCGGGGGACCTAAACTTTTCTCAAAATGGGTCACTCGGGGGACCTAAAATTTTCTCAAAATGGGTCACTCAGGGGACCTAAACTTTTCTCAAAATGGGTCACTCGGGGGACCTAAACTTTTCTCAAAATGGGTCACTCGGGGGACCTAAACTTTTCTCAAAGTGGGCACTCAGGGACCTAAACTTTTCTCAAAGTGGGTCACTCGGGGGACCTAAACTTTTCTCAAAATGGGTCACTCGGGGGACCTAAACTTTCTCAGAAGGGGCTTGAATCTTACTTGGTCAACCGGGTCAACATGGGCTTACGTCTAGGACGGCCATAATTTATTTCACAAAGCTGGGCTTACGTCGCTAGGACCGCCGGGAGAACAACGGATTTGACTCTCACTTGGTCAATCCTAAAGGTTTGGTCAACTTGGCTCTATGGGAGAGGGTTGACTACAAGACTGGTCTTACGTCATCTTTGACTGCCGAAGCAAAAGCTCACAAAACTCACCCTCAAATGCCCAATGCAATTTGGAAGGGGACAACAAACACATTTTTTTTTCCTTTTAAAATATACCCTCAACCGCCCAATGCGAATTGAAAGGGGACAAGCAAACACATTTTTTTTTTCAAATATTCATTCCTCAAAGCAAATCTTTTAACGAAGCATGTCAGTCAAATTTTTGATTTTAATTTAACCACGAGGTTTATTATGCATAAAGTCCTTGGGAGTTTCATCCATTCTTTAGGAGTGGTCAGGAGTAGAGGACCCTTTCGTCGTTGATGTTGGGGTAGCCCCATGTCCTTGCAATCGTCAACCGGGTCTCAAAATGGGTCACTCGGGGGACCTAAACTTTCTCAGAAGGGGCTTGACTCTTACTTGGTCAACCGGGTCAACATGGGCTTACGTCTAGGACGGCCATAATTTATTTCACAAAGCTGGGCTTACGTCGCTAGGACCGCCGGGAGAACAACGGATTTGACTCTCACTTGGTCAATCCTAAAGGTTTGGTCAACTTGGCTCTATGGGAGAGGGTTGACTACAAGACTGGTCTTACGTCATCTTTGACTGCCGAAGCAAAAGCTCACAAAACTCACCCTCAAATGCCCAATGCAATTTGGAAGGGGACAACAAACACATTTTTTTTCCCTTTTAAAATACACCCTCAACCGCCCAATGCGAATTGAAAGGGGACAAGCAAACACATTTTTTTTTTTCAAATATTCATTCCTCAAAGCAAATCTTTTAACGAAGCATGTCAGTCAAATTTTTTATTTTAATTTAACCACGAGGTTTATTATGCATAAAGTCCTTGGGAGTTTCATCCATTCTTTAGGAGTGGTCAGGAGTAGAGGACCCTTTCTTCGTTGATGTTGGGGTAGCCCCATGTCCTTGCAATCGTCAATGCCGGGGTAGCCCCATGTCCTTGTCGTTACTGATGTCGGGGTAGCCCCAATGTCATATCTTGGCCTTTGGCGTTGGCGTAGACCCAACATGACCTTTGAAGTGAGGTTAGGAACCCATCCGTTTTTCATGACGCACTCTTTCTTTTGCCTAGGCCGCCCTTACGGGTTTTCAACCTAGCGGGCTACTTTTTTGCGTCTTTTATGGCACACCCTGTCTTTTGCCTAGGTCTCCCTTACGGGTTTTCAACCTAGAGGGCCACTTTTTTGGTGCCTTTATTTTCCACTTTTTTTATGAGTGATCCAGCCGACTCGATAGAACGGGGACTTAAGGTATCTTTTGGAGGAAATATGCAAGGGCAGTTTATTCGGGAGAGAGTCCCTTTATGTTGGTGAGCTCTTTGAGCAATTTATCATGAAATGGAAGGAAGCCCTTGCTTGACAGAATACAAGTGTTTAGCTCTTTCCTAAGATGTAGAGAAGAAGACTTGTTGAGACATTTGAAATTTGCCTTAGTTAATATCATCAAATGATTGCTCGAATGGACCATGTTTGTCATTAAGTCAAGATTATAGCAAGCAATTAGCCTTAACATATATAAACGTTGTGATCAATTAAGATTAAAGTTCGATCAATGGCAAGATCGAGAGGAGAAGGTGTTTATGGGGAATGGGCCCAAAGAAGGTGTGTCTTGGGAAGTCGGTCATTGATGGGACCGAGGGGGAGAGGCTTGGCTACTTTGGGAAAGCCATGGTTTGACCGTTCTTTCTCATGCTGTGACCGGACCCGAAGGTTGCCTACGTTCCCCTCAATGTGAGGAGCTCAGGTCGCCGTAGTTCGGCCATGGGCCGTTTTGCTGAAGTTACTTCCTTTCTTTTGACGTTGTCTTGGAGGACGTTGTTGCTCCTTTGACGTAGATCTCTTTGCTTCGTGGTGGACGGGCTCTTTCTTTCCGTCATTTCCTTTCCTTCTTTTCATACATTCATTTCCTTTCCCTCTTCTCCTCTTTTTTTTTCTTTTTTTTTTTTTTTTTTTTTTGAGGTAGAGGGGAAACATTAGCCCCAACTTGCTGTTTCGGGCTTTGGCTCCTTTATAGCCCCTTGGTGGAACGTTCTCACTTCCGGCTTCGTCTTTGAAGACCCGGGGAGTCTTTTGTCGTGCACACGCGATCACGGTTGAACCTTGGTGGTTGAGCAACAACGTCCTTTCCTCTTCATCGTCTTGGGATGCCTTTGACGTGCATCAAGAATTTTGTCTTGGAAAGGTGTATCGGGTTGTGTATCGGGAATGTGTATGAGGGAATATGTATGAGGGAAGACTTGCCACTAATGGTTTCTTCATGTCAATTGATCACAACATTTATTCACATCAAGATTAATTGTTTGCATTTAGCGTTTTTCATTTGTGTTTAGGTCCATTCGTCCTTAATGAGTCGTCATTGACTAATATGCTTAGAAGTCAATTCATCATTTTGGGGACGTAGCAATCAATTGATAACAACAAGCAAGGCAATTTCAAGGGTAAATGTATATTGCAAATAATGTCTCAAGTCTAGGGAGAAGAGAATGAAAATGACTCTTTTATATAGATAACTTTGTACAAATATGTCCGAGTACGGACCTTTGCAAAAATAAAAAGTCACAGTCCAAGACGGACTTTTGGTGAAAGTCTAGATCCTACGAGGCTGGAAGACTCATCATTTTTTTTTTATTTATTTATTTATTTTTTTTTTTTTTAGGGATGGGCTCCTATAAAGTGCGATGGTCCGTTTTCTTCCTCAATTGTTGGAGGGTTAGTCGGCGGCACATTCCATGTCTTTCACGGGGAACTCGGGTTCCTTGTCGTTGGGAAAGACGTCGCGAGGTCTCCACTTGGCTTGGCATTGCAATCGCCGGGCTCGCCTTTGGTAATCTCCTTTTGGTGGTTCCCTTTCAAGGGGCGTAACCTCTCACATGGCATTCGGCGAGGGTACGGATCTCCATTTGAAGTTGCTGCCTTTGGGCCTCCGAGGCATGGGTTTCTTCTCTCGTGGACGATGATCCAGTTTGTGTTGACCTCCTTGTTCACGTGGGCGCCAATTCGGATGTGGGCTCCTTGGTCGATGTTTCAGACGGGCAAAACCGCAAAGGACTTTAGCATTTTAGACCTCGAGGTGAAATTATAACCATGGTTCAAGAGAGACGCTTCATTAGCGGATTAGCCTTTAGGAAAACTTGATCTTTTATTTAAGAAAATTGGATCTCCATTTTCTTCTTGGAAAAAAACATACTTTTGTTTTGGGTGGAAGAGTCACACACACATTTTTTTTATTTTTTTTTTAGGATTGACCGGGCCGAAGTTGCCTACGTTCCCCTTACCACGAGGGAGGGGGTCCCACGTGATGAGAGGCTCAGGTCACCGTAGTTCGAACATGACTGACTTGTCGGAGGATAACGGGGATCCATCCATCCAAGGACTAAAACCGACTTCCTAGGAAACTATGCCTAGGGACTTCAAGGGAATTCTGGGATCCATCCGAAGATTGACGGGTGTCTCGGAGGTCTTCCAAAGGCTTCACGAGGGAACCTAGGAGACAACGGCCTAGGGTTTCAGCAACGGGGACCTAGGAGACAACGGCCTAGGGTTTTAACAAGAATCTCAACAATGGGGACCTAGGAGGCAACGGCCTAGGGTTTTAACGGAAATCTCAACAATGGGGACCTAGGAGGCAACGGCCTAGGGTTTTAATGGAAATCTCAACAATGGGGACCTAGGAGGCAATGGCCTAGGGTTTTAACAGGAATCTCAACAATGGGGACCTAGGAGGCAACGGCCTAGGGTTTTAACGGGGATCATAACGGGGGACCTAGGGGACAACGGCCTAGGGTTTCATGGGAATCATAACGGGAGACCTAGGGGACAACGTCCTAGGGTTTCACGGGGATCATAACGGGAGACCTAGGGGACAACGGCCTAGGGTTTCACGGGAATCATAGCGGGAGACCTAGGGGACAACGGCCTAGGGTTTCACAGGAATCATAACGGGGAGACCTAGGGGACAACGGCCTAGGGTTTCACGGGAATCATAACGGGAGACCTAGGGGAAAACGGCCTAGGGTTTCACGGGAATCATAACGGGGACCTTGGAGGATAACGAGGATCCATCTAAAGACTTAACAAAATTTGACGGAGTTATTGGAGGATAACGGGGATCCATCCAAAGACTTACCGAGGCGACACTTGTTAGCGAATGTAATGTATCAAAGGCAAGGAGCAAAAACGGAGCAAGCTCATGCAATGTGAAATTATTCATTCATTCAAGTTTACTTAAAAAAAGCTTTCTTGATTTGATCCTAAATGGTTGGAAAAGATTCCTCTTCTTTTTCGCAACTATTCTAAATCCTGGATCAGTGGAGGCCGTCGCTACGCCTATAGACCCTTCGTTTTTCACCTGTATTGCACACTCCCATCGACGGACTATCCCGGGCGAGGGTCCTATAGGGCACGCGGCTTCCACCGACCAAAAGAAACGAACCTAGGGTCTAGTGCGTCGCAAGGTTCCCAATACGCGGGTCATCCTAATCATCATTAAGCCCCAGTCGGGATCGAGACTTTTTTCCGAAGGCTGCACCGATGACCTCATTTTGATATGAGGCGTCTTAATCCTTGACCATGGGCTTAAGGATGATTAAAAATGACTTACACATTAGGGCTTAACGACGCGGTGTCACCCTATCCTTAGCATATGACCTTCGCTAATTGTGGTCGTCATTAACACACGAGTTGAAGACCCGTTAAGGTCACGCTTGCATTTCATCAAGGAGTCGTAACTCGGGCATTAACTTGGCCACAATTAACCTTGGACACGTATTAGGGACGTGGTAACGTGAACTAGACCAAAAACCAACCATAGTCACGGTATTTGTGTGTCACGGACATGTGTGGTTGACTCGGCTCGGAAGGGAAGGTGGGATGGACCCGTGCGCGCATCGAAGGGAGCAAGAGCGCCCAACGAGCTGCATCGTGGCATCCATCCTGGGTTTAAAGGGCACTTGGAACGTGCAAGGTCAAGTGCGCATAGTGTGACGCCTTTTCTATGTTCCTTTTTGAGTCAAAATAGGGTTTTTTTTTTTGGGTCCGTTTTAGCATTATGAGCGAGTATGGAAAAGTATGAACAATCATGTACAAATATGAGCAAATATGGACAAATATGGACAAATATGGACAAATATATACAAGCAAGAACAAGCAAGTAAGCAAGGCTACTTAACAAGTAAGAGTTACAATTTGTACATGGAAGGTTTGTGCACAACCAAAGGTTCTTTGAAACCAATTTTTTTTGCAAGAAGAACAACCTTTTGAAAGTCATTTGTACCAAAAAAGTTGTGCACAAACAAGAAGAATTCAAAACAATTTTTCTTTTTTTTTGAAAAGGGTTATGCACAATGAGGCTTTGAAAACCCAATTTTAATGTTCAAGAGAAAAATGTGCATGACCAAGTTTTGAAAATTCATTTTTTTGCTAAAAAAAAAGAAGGCAAAAGTGCACAAGATAGAGTCTGGAAATTGGAACCTGGACATGAAGAAGCAAGGAGACCACTTAGAATGTTTCTGCCTTGCACCAATTTGTTGATTTGAACATTCTGTGGGTCCGGCCAAAGTAGCCGTACAGCTAGATCATCCGTCCCATTATTTTTTGCAATTTTTCCATCTTCAGGTCATCCAGCCCCAGTTTATTGTATTTCCAAAACAGTTCCATTCCATCGAGTCAAAACAGAAACACAAAACACACAAATTAGGCACAAAGTCAACAAACGGGGACGGGAGTTTGACCCACACATAAATGTCCCCAAAGCTTCTAGAAAGAAGTTTAAGAACATTTAAATCTCCAGCGAAGTCTCCACTGTAAGGATCCCGTCCTCGGGGCGAAACGAGCAAAGTTCGCACGAGGACAAAATGCCAAACACGGGTGGTTTTCACACAAACAACGGAGTCGCCACGTTAGTTTAATTTTTAACCCAAACTTAACGAAAAATGGTTAGAGAAAATGAGTTCGGAGGTCACGTTACACTTTGGGAAGAACTTGGACAAAGTTCACCCAAAGTGCCTCGGTAAACCGAGTCTCCCTAAGTTTGTTGACCAAAACGTGCAAGTGTGTGTGTGTTTAAAAATGGGAGAAACCAATCTTATTTTAGAAAATGATTTTGGGGATGAAATGTAGGCATATTAATGCCCTTAGTTCTTTTAACATTTTTAAAGAGGCAAAAATAGGATGTTCATCCAAGTAAAAATAAGGCATTTTGGGGACGGACTTTAATTAATCATGGTAAGGATTAATAAAGTCAAGAGGGACAACTTGATCATCCTATGTACCAAATTCATGCCAAGATGAGATCCAAGGCCATGAATTGGACAATCATTGGAGCAATAACACCTTTACTTGGACAAATCCCCAACTTGGAGGATCAAAGATTGTGGCCAAATAAAAACAATATTAATAAGATATTTAACTAATCATGATTATATATAGCAATAATTTAATAGCTTGAGAGGACAAGACTTGCAATATTGAATGACATTAATGTAAAACCCACTCACACTTGCATTAATGTAAAATTGCACAAAAACATAACAAGTCTTAGATTAATCCTTTGGTTTAGAACCCACACTCATGCATAAAACATGGAGGGCACCATGGATCTCAAGGCTTGGTTCCAAGTTGATAAAAGGCATTAAGTAAATGACATTAATGTAACAAATGCTCCTCTCCACTTGGTTCATCATTTTAATACACCATAAAGTGTAATGAGACCATTGGGATCAAGGGAGCATTTGGATCCCAATCATATAAAGATTACATTTTTAAGCCAAATGATCAATGATCATATCCAAAAAAAGGAAAATAGAATGAGATGAAGAAGAAGATTTTAACAAAATAAAGATTAATCCTTAAGCAAGCTTGGGTAAATCATCAATTGATTGACCCAAGTTTGCTTCCTTTCCTTTTTCACTTAGAGACCTTGGGCTCTAATTTTCACTAACATGGTTTGCTCACCATCACTCAATCTTGGATGAGAGGCCAATTTGGCATAATAACTTTTCTCTAGAATTTTTTCCTTAAATGGGTAGAGGAGGCCTCTATTTATAGTGGGAATTAGGGACTTGTTTGCAATTTGGGGTAACATTTTGGTCCCTCAACTATGGACTTGGGCACCAAGCAAAAGGGGGATATTTTCACTTTAATCCATCAACTATTATCTTGTGACTTGCTTAGGGGCTAAGCATGAAAATGGGTTAAGATTGGATCACAAAATTGGTCATTTAAACTCATAAAATGGTCGCAAATTGGGTTGAAATTGGATCATTTTTGGGCACAAAATGGGCATAAATAGGCTGAGAGGATCAACGGTTCAGATTAAATCTGGGAATTTTGGGGAAGATCCAATGGTGTTGGTGCATTTTCTAGAAGGGGAGTGGGTGACACAAAATGGGGGTGAAAGCCAATCAGAGTAGGCCACGCAGAGGTTGTGAGGGGAGGGAGACACGGCTGGGTGACTGACCAATCACAGCGCAGCAAGTGGGGGGCTGTCGGGCGCCTGAGAGTCACGCAGGGGACATGGCGCGTGCCACCGGGAGGAGGCTGACGCGCGGCGGCTTGGGCAAATGAGGAGGGGACACGTGGCGAGGCTGTCGGCTGGTCTTGTGCGTTTTTAGAAAACGTACAATGGATGTGCGACCGTTCCTCCTGGGCGATTTTCAGATAATTCCCACAAAGTCCTTTTGGGCTTTGTGGGAAATTCACCACTGGTCCTGGCTTTCTGGAAATTACCGCAAGGTCCCTCCCTTTCCAAAATAATTCCGTTAATGCCTAAAATACCCCTTGAACACTATAATGACCCAATTAATTCCCAAATTACCCCTAAGTTCCACAACTTAATTATCTTAAGCGCGACAATCCGGATCGGGGTACTTACACTTCCCCCTTCACTTCGTCACACGGAAATTCAGCAAGCTGATCACTGAACACTTTCCCCCTGATGGATTTGAGTGTGACGTAAGTGATATCGTAGCCGGCGAGCATGAAATACCATTTGGCTATTCTTGTTGACATGAAAGGCTTCTTGAAGATGTAGCGGAGTGGGTCCACTTTTGCTACCAACTTGATTGGGAAGGCCTCCATGTAATGCTTGAGCTTTTGAGTAACCCAAACCAATGCAGCACAGGACTTCTCTAAGACAGAGTAGTTCTTTTCAGCTCCTTGAAACCGTCGGCTGACAAAGTAGATGGCATTCTCTTTTGTGGAGTCTCGCTGTTCTTGTACTAACATAGCCCCTAGGGCTTCATCATTGATAGTGAGATAGAGCAAGAGAGGCTTCTCTTCGTGTGGTGGAACCAAAACTGGAGGGCATGTCAAGTAATGCTTCACTTGGTCGAAGGCTTCTTGGCACGCATCGGTCCATTCTAGAGCCACGTTCTTTTTGAGTAGCTTGAAGATTGGCTCACACATAGAAGTGAGTTGGTGAACAAACCAACTGATGTATTGGAGTCTGCCCATGAAACCTTTGATTTCCTTCTGCGTCCTTGGGGGAGGCATGTCAATGATTGCCTTGATCTTGGAGGGATCGGCTTCAATTCCTCTTTTAGTGACCATGTAACCAAGAACCTTTCCTCTGATGACCCCAAAAGTGCACTTTGCGGGATTGAGTCTCATGTTGTGTTGTCGGAGCCTTTCAAAGAACTTGTGAAGGTCGATCAAATGTTGACCGTTGGTTCCCTTTGAATGGATGATCATGTCGTCTATATAGACCTCGATCTCTTTATGAATCATATCGTGGAATAAATCCGTAACAGCCCTCTAGTAGGTAGCCCCAGCGTTCCTTAGTCCGAACGGCATGACCGTGTAGCAGTAGGTCCCCCACGGAGTTGTGAAAGCTGTCTTGTGTTGATCCTCTTCGGACATGAGAATCTGATTGTAATCGGAAAACCCGTCCACGAATGAGCGGACTTCATAGTTGGCAGTTGAATTGACGAGCATGTCGATGTTTGGTAGTGGAAAATCATCTTTCGGGGAAGCTTTGTTCAAATCCCGGAAGTCCACACAAACTCGAACCTTGCCGTTTGCCTTTCTGACTGTCACAATGTTGGCTAGCCAAGTTGGATACTCAATGACTTTGATGAAACCCACACTGAGGAGCTTTTGAATCTCTTCTTTGACTTGTAGATACCATTCTGGCTTGATCTTTCTGAGCTTTTGCTTTATTGGCTTGGCGTCCTCTCTGATCGGAATTCTGTGCTCTGCGACCTTTCTGTCCAAACCCGGCATGTCTTTATATGACCATGCCAATACATCCACAAATTCTCTGAGCAGTGCAGTCAGTCTGTCTTTGTCTTCCCCCTTGAAGAAGCTTCTAATCTTCGTTTCTTTCGGCTCTTCGTCGGTACCCAGATTAACAGTATGCAATTCTTCATCAGCTCCTGGACCATTTTCACCACGACAACGAACCTGATGAGCTAGTTCATTTAGGTATGTTATGTTTTCGTGGTCTATTTCATCATAATTTGAATCGTTATTAACTTGTTCATTAAGTTCGTTATTAGTTAATTCATCATTTATGATGTTTGCAATCTCGGGGTACTCAGAAATATCGAATTTTTCATTAGCAAAGAAAGGAAACACACGCTCGGCTATTGCCTCCATATCCTCTTGGGTGAGGGCATTAGAAACACTCTCGGACTCGAAAGTAAGTGTGAGCCGCTCTTCCTTTGTTGCTGTGCGGGGTATGCAACCCATTTCTCGGACCAAGAAATCCTCGGATACTACGGGCCCCTTCGTTGAATACCAGTTGTTGATTGGCTCAGAGCTTGGCTGAATCTTGCTAATAGATGGACTCTCCATTTCTGTGTTGTCGGAGATGGCGTTCACTTGACAATCGTCCATGATGGCAAATTCTTCGAACATGGAGGCTAGATCGGATAGTTCTTCCCCCACGGTAATCTCTACCTCGGATTCTATAGTCACTTTCTTGCCCCACCACTCTCGGGGTGACATTGGAGTAGGTTCCTTTTCTAGTGCTGGTATTTCACAGTCGGTGAAGATCTTGAGACCGGGCTTTCTGACGCCCTTGTCGTTAACCCACGGTTCGGGAAAGATCATGTACGGGACATTTTCCCCTTGGCGAACAAAATAACCGTTTAGTGTGTTGCGGTAAGGCCTCAAGTTGGGGATTTCATATCGTCGACCTTCTTTGCGAGCTTGGGTCCTTTGATTCTTGACTGCTTGCTCGCACTTCAAGTCATCCTCGGTAGGCTCGTATCCCAGACCAAACTTGTTCTTGACAAAAGGAACTTCCACGGGGTGTAATATCCCTTGTTGATGTTTCCCTAGGCCGAGACCGGGAAAGTGATTCATGTTCCTCATCATGCGGAGGATTTTAGGATTGCTGGGAACCCACTGTCTGTTTCCCCCTTCTTTGTCAATGGTGTTGACGCCAGAGAGAGTGGCATCTTCTATCCCGTGTTGGACTTGGTGAACGGGTTCCCCCATTTCTGTGGATGGTGACATTTTCAGCCATGATAGTGACTATCTCGTCCCAGTTTCTGATCTTGACACACTGATGGAGAGTGGAAGGCACCGCGTTGGAACTGTGGATCCAAGGTCGGCCCAGAAGTAAGTTGAATGAAGCAGGGACGTCAAGTACTTGGAATGGGACGGACATGATCATGCTTCCAAATTCGATATCAACTTCTAACATTCCCATGACTGTACGGGCAGTGCTATCGTACCCTCTAATGACTTGTGCGGAGGGTTGTAAATCGGAGTTTTTGAGCCCCAGTATGCCCATGACTTGGCTAGGCATTAAGTTGAGAGCAGAGCCACCATCTATTAGAACCCTTGAGATGGGTCTCCCCCTTGCCCTTACTTTGAGGTAGATGGCTTCATTGTATTTGGACCCAAATGGCGGGAGGTCCATGTCGGCAAAAGTGATGACATTGCCGAAGTGAATGTGACCTATCATTGCTGTGAGGTCCTCAGGAGTCGTGTCGGGAGGGACTGATGTGTCGTCTAAGTTCTTGATGACGAGGTCTCAGTGTTTCTTTGATGATGCAATAAGGTCCCAGATGGATATGTTGGCTTGCGTCTTCTTGAGTTGTGTTAACAAAGGATCTTCGGGTATGTCGCGTGCTTGCGATCTTTGAGAAAAGGTGCTGGTTGCTGCAGTATTGGGAGGGATTGTGCTCGTTGTTACTCGACCACTGCGAGTGAGCACGTTCACGGTCCCTTGTAGCTTCTTCTTCCTATTCTCTAAGACTTCCCTCATAATCTCATCATAAGTCACAACATAACAAGAATTATCAAGTTTATTCATATCATCGGAGCCCTCATTCACAATTGGGATCGAATGAGTGGTTCCTTCAAACTCTCCTACCTCTATTACATTGACACCACCCTCATTAGGGATTATGAATTCCTTCTTGTCTATGAGGTCTTGGATGGTGTTGCGGATGGAGAAGCAATCCTCGGTGAGGTGGCCGGTGCATTGATGGTAGTCACACCATTTGTGGTGAGCATGATTGGCACGGAGCGGTTGTGGTTGCTTGTACCCTTGAAGAGGGGTGATTTGTACCTTGGCCTTTAGAGCTTCATAGGCCTCGGTGATGGTCATGCCGTTGAGAGGAGTGTAGACACGGTCGTTTTGGAACCGCTTGCCTTGTGGTGGGGGAACCTTCTTGTAATTCCCCTTGTCAGTAGTAACGGCATTGACAGAAGCCTCTTTGTTGGAAATAAAGGCGGCCTTGTATCGGTAAGTAGGAGTGGCCTTCTTAATCTCCTTGAGCAAGTCATCCATGCGTACCCCCGCCTCATACATTTGGGAGAAGTCGGAGTAGCAAGCCCCACTTAGGTGGGTGCGGAGATCAATCTTGAGACATTTGAGAAAGATGTCCATTTTCTCTTTCGTGTTTGGCCTTTCAACAATTTCAGAGAGTTTGTCATTCCATCTCCTTGTGAAGTCAATGAAGGACTCGTTGTCTCTTTGAGTGGTATTCTCGAGCTCTTTCCTTGTGGGCCGGTGAGTGGTGTTGCCTTGATATTGATTCTTGAAGGTAAGCATAGCGGCATCCCAATCAAGATGGACAGTAAGCAGGAGAGTTGCATACCAATCCTTGGCCGCCCCTTCGAGGGTGAGAGGAAAGCATTGAGCCATAACTTTTGGGGAGACCTTCTTCGGAACCATAGCCCAAATGTAAGTCTCGAAGTGGGCCATCGGGCATGAGTTGCCCTTAAACTTGCTAATGTCGGGCATCTTGAATTTGTCGGGAAGAGCGGCCATCGTGCTCATGAGGATGGATGACTGATAAAGGCTTGTGTTGGAGCCTTTTCCCATGTTGAGGCCATCAAATTTCTGATCAATGTAGGCCATGATGGAATCGACCATTTTGGGGTCGTTGTTGTCGGTGCTTGGTCCCCCTACTTTTTTGGTACGGGCACTGACATACGAGCTTTCAAACAAACCCTTGGTCCACTCGGATTCCTCATTGTCATTAACCCCCTTATTCTTGGAGAGTTTGAGGAGCTTGGCTTTCAGTTGGTCAACCTCGGCCTCGTGGGCCTCCCTTTGACTGTCGACATGAGCTTGCCACAAGGCTTCTTTGGTTTGAGCCTCGTTGTTGAGAGTGGTGATTTGTTGTTGGAGTGTTTGAACCATGGCAGAAAGCTGTTCGAGAGTCATGGCGTTGTTAGTGTTGGAGTCGCCGGCCATTGATGATGTAGAAGCTGTTGGAGTGATCGGTTCACGGACAAGCCTGTTGGATGAATCTCTGTAGATGCGGAGAGTACCAATCGGACCTATAATTGGAGAAGTAGCCCTTGTCAGTCTCGGTTCACACTTTCGGTCCATGAAGGGGTTGAGGACACACAGTTGGGCACACGACTCGAACCACATAAGAAAAAAAAGACTCTTTTTTTGTTTTTTTTTTTATAAGTCGGATGGAATGGGTCCCTTTTGGGGTTTCTAAGAAAATAATGGAATCGTCACACTAGTATATAGATCATCTCGCGGTCCCATATACTCATCGGATTCCATCACGTTTGTGAATCCTACATGTGTCGGGATTAAATTAAATTAATGTAGTAAAGCATACATGCGGGGATGGATTTTTATTTTCGTCCAAAATAACCACTTTTGGGGACGGATTTTTATTGCGTCCGTTTCAACAAGTTGGCATGTATGATTTGAAGACATTAGTTTAGGGAAATCTCGGTACATGGAAACCGACTTGAGTCACGGAGTGTTAGACCCTAACTAGAATTGTGTGGTTTGTGCTCGGCTTGAATATGAGGCTTAAAGGTCACCCCCGGCATTTAGTCATGAACTACGCCACGGGCTGAGGTTTACCGCTTCGAAAGAGCCAAGGTCGAGTGGAGCTTGAAACTTTCTAGGACGGGCCTCGACGGGTTTGGGGTTGGACTTGTGCGACTCGATAGTGAGCAGTTTATAGGAGTAATGTGCACGTACTGTGAGGTCTATCACGTGACAAAATTTTTTATTTTTTATTTTTTTTTGAAAAGAAAAGATAAGAACACATAAACACATAAATTACAACTCCCGAATCACCCGTGTGACCGGTAAATAAAACATAAAAATAAACAGTCCAAGGGTTCAATTCTGTTCTGATGCAGGCAACTGTGCCCACACCCCACTGTTCTGTTCAGTCCCTGAAACCTGTTTTTGCCCTGGAAATTGGCCCAGAAGCGCGGGCCTCGGACTGGTGTTGTGGGAAGCGCGCGACTGGCGCATAGGAACTGGGAGGCGCCCGCTTCTGGGCTCACCTGTCAGATTATCAGAAACTTATGGACTCAGGGGATTGCCCTGGTCCTGATTGTGTGATGGAACCCCTGCAATGTTTGTTAGCATGAAATAATAGGAAGAATAGGAAGAACACATGGAAGGCGGGCAATTCTGGAATTTGACGCGGGACGCGCGCGCTTTGGACCATGAAGGTCCGAGGCGCGCGCTTCCCATGTCAATTTCCAGAATGTCCAGAAAAGTGAACTATGAACAGAAACACAAGTTTAACTCTCAAGCAGTCCCCAGCAGAGTCGCCACTGTAGATACCCCGGGGGAACCACGGCTTGGCTAGAGCGCGTGAGTTATCCTAGGATGTCTAATTGATGTTTTAGAGTCGCCACCCACGTTTTTGAGGAACGTAAGAAAACCTAATGTTTATGAGCCTAAGTTTGATTTATGAAAACAGAGATTCTTTGGGATGAGGGGTTCGGGGGTTAGGTTACGAAATGGGAAGTACTTAAACACCCATTTCGCCCGAGCAAAGTCGGTCTTGCTTGTTCATAATTGACTTTCTAAGATAAATGTGTTCTTCCTATTAAAATGATGATAAAAAGGGGGTTTTAGAGTTTGAAATGTAGGGAGATGACTCCTAGGCCAATTCAATGTAATGAAAGGACCGTTGGTGTCATGTCCCAAATGGTTTTGGGTGATTGCACATTTGATTGAAGAAGAAGAAGAAGAAGAAGAAGAAGAAGAAGAAGAAGAAGAAGAAGAAGAAGATAAGTGCTTAAGACATTTACCTATAGTATCCTTCGAAAAGAGAACCTCTTGTAAAGCCTTGAAGAAGAGGTTGAGTACTTTTGTTGAAGAATTCCTAAAGGAAAAGCCTAGGCAAAGAGTGAGTAAAAAAAGTCTAAAGTGATGATTTTTCCAAGTCCTCCTCCAATGATGGATTGGAGGGGTTTTACAGTTGAAAAGTGATGTTTTTTGGTGCCAAAACGGAGTCACAAAGATCAGTTTCCCGGGCAAAATCATATAAAATGAGCAAGGGAGAGATTCTTGGGCAGAATCTGTAACTGACACGCCCCAGAAGCGCGCGCATCCCACCTAGGCGGCGGAAGGCGCGCGCGTCTGGCCTCAAGGGGCGGAGGCGTGCGACTCTGAGAAGCGACTTTTGATAGAATGGAATAGAAAGTTAGAACTGTTATTCAGTTTAGCCCCGGGACTTAACGGAGTCCGTCTGGAACTTAACCAAAGTAACATAAACTAATAGGAAACACTTAAAAGAGGGAGAAACACAAAATCAAATGTGCAATCGGGGTGAGCGGTCCAAGGCGGGGTGTCTACACCCACCGATGACGGTCACCTCCCCAAGCCGACTGGAGCTCACTTGAAAAATCTGGACCCATTTATGAGACTGGACGAAGTATCCCGCTCCTCGGGAAAGTAACTATCTGCTGGCGACCGAACTGCCTCAGAACTCGCTCAGGCTGATAAAATGAGGCATCTCTGAGACCGGGGAGGACCACATGCCCGAAACCCAAAGTCTATTCCACGAAAGGACGAAGCCCCCAAGGGGGAGGGCACTACTCAATGTCATCTGACGTTCGATATGCAAAGAATTTCTTCCAACCATCCTCAGATAAATCCCGAATCAGCAGCTTTCTCCTATGAACAGCAAAAGGAGATAGATCACCCCCCGGAGAATAAATCCTGAAATGCGCCCGAAGCCATATGGTCAAAAGAAAGGGGCTTCCCCGATGCATCTCACCCGTCCGATGCAACTCATCCAGACCATGCAAGGTCTCCCCCACTATGAGAGGTATTATGTTGAACTGTTGCTCCTTTGCCTGCAAGGTAATCTCAGCCAACTGCGCATCCGCGGTCCCGAGGGGTGTAACGAACAGAACCTCGCTGAAAAGGCAAACTGCCATGGAATTCCTCTTAAAGGACTGAACTGCCATGTCCTTCGAATGCAAACTGAAGAACATCGGCAACTCAGTTATGTCGACCACAGTGCCGTGCAACATCTTCCTCACATCTCCGACAGGGAGGTTCAACAAATCGGACCAAGAATTAATGACACCACGATGATATTTGGGGACAGCAATCTGACCTACCAGTGGCATGCCAAGAATGGCACCAAAGTCATCAATAGTCGGCACCATTTCATTCACTGAAAATTAAAAGTATGACTATCACAACACCAAAAGGCTGCAGCGGCCTTCAACAAATCCCAATCCGGCTTCAACGTCCGTAGTGTGAAGAGAATGCGAAATCCAAATTCTTTGACAAAGTCCTTCTTAGGATGAGTCTTGAAAGAGTACACGAAGGTTGACAAGTCCTTCTCATATTCACCAACAACCTTGGCATCAAGAATAAAAGAATTGGAAGCCATGGAAAAATGTTGATTACAAGTAAAATCATTGTTGGGAGAATGGTTTCGACCAGAGGCTGATATTATAGCTGTTGGGGATCTTTTGGCCAGCAAATGTCAAGCCCCAGAATTCGCTCCCCAAAAGCGCGCGCGTCCCATAGTCACTAGCCGGGGTGCCCGCCTTCCGTTTCAGAAGTGCCTCAACCGGCCCTTGCCAAAGAACGAAATCACGCAGGAATAGAGTCCAGACATTCCCAGAATCAGTTTGATTGAGACAAAAGCTCCAGCCTTGGAGACACAGTTGGGCACACATTAATTTGGTCTGCCCCTAATGCATCTCTAAATTGAAATTAGATAGAAACTCCCACTAAAAGTAGGGTGTGTCTTTCCTTTCAGTCAAAAGTCAATCTCGACATTTTCCTCTCTAAGGGGAAAACATTTTTTTCCCGGTCCGCAGTCAACTGTGCCCGCACCCCCACAAAATCACAAAATCTACAGCAAGCGCGGCTCCGAATAGCATACAGCTCCAAGCAGCAATTTGGTCCATAGTGAACCGTTGAAATCACCACTTCTTTATCAACAAAGTCTACTCAACAAACTCACAGTCATTTCCAGTCCTCTATACGGACTCTAAAGCGGCAGACGGGTTCTCGGATCCATCCAGTCCTCTATACGGACTCTAAAGCGGCAGACGGGTTCTCGAATCCAGCCAGTCCACTATACGGACTTTAAACCAGCAGATGGGTTCTCGAATCCAGCCAGTCCTCTATACGGACTTTAAACCAGCAGACGGGTTCTCGGATCCCGCCAGTCCTCTATACGGACTTTAAAGCGGCAGACGGGTTCTCGAATCCAGCCAGTCCTCTATACGGACTTTAAATCAGCAGACGGGTCCTCGGATCCAGCCAGTCCTCTATACAGACTTTAAAGCGGAAGACGGGTTCTCGAATCCAGCCAGTCCTCTATACGGACTTTAAATCAGCAGACGGGTTCTCGAATCCAGCCAGTCCTCTATACGGACTTTAAAGCAGCATACGGGTTCTCAAATCCAGCCAGTCCTCTATACGGACATTAAAGCGGCAGAAGGATTCTCGGATCCAGCCAGTCCTCTATACGGACTTTAAACCATGGCCACGGTAGGCCATTTTCATACTACCGTACCCCCTCTATCAGCAAAAGTCGCTTACACAAGAAGCTCATCTCTATCTCTTGTAATTTCAAATTCTTGTTTTTATTGAGTCTTTCCTTTTTCTTGGTGATGCCCTCGGCGGATGTTCTTTCTTTCGTCGGCGCGTTTTGCTTTGAAATCCACGCCGCCGAGGGGCTCTGTAGACACCCCGCCTTAGACCGCTCACCCCGATTGCACATTTGATCTTGTGTTTCTCCCTATTTTAAGTGTTTCTCGTTAGTTTTTGTTACTTCCGTTAAATTCCTGACTGACTTCATTAAGTCCAGGGACTAAACTGAACAATAGTGCTAACTTTCTAGTCCATTCTGTCCAAAAAACCATCTTGAAGTCACGCACCTCTGCCCGTAGGGGTCAGAAGCGCGCGCGTCCCGCCACCAAGGCAGGAGGCACGCGCACCTGGGCGTCAGTTACAGATTTTCTCCAAGAATCCCTCCCTTGCTCATTTGACATGATTTTGCCCGGGAAAGTTTTCTTTGCGACTTTGTTTTGGCACCAAAAACATCATTTTTTTACCTATATAAACCCCTCTAATTCACCATTGAAAGGGAGGACTTTTATGATTAAGAAAACTCTACACAAAATACTTTCAAGGCATTTCCAAGGAATTCTCCAAGAAGTATTTGAAGTTCTTTGAAGCTTAGGTAAACACCACCTTCTTCTCTTCTCTCTACTTCATCTCTTCTCTTCTTCTTTTAGTTTTATCAAACGTACAATCACCCAAACCCATTTTGGGACATGACACCAAAGATCACTTCATTATATTGAAGTCGGTCAAGGAGTTATCTCCCCATATTCAAAACACCCCTTTTAAACCCCTTTTATCATTATCAAAGAATAGGAAGAACATTTTATCTATGTAGACTATGAACAAGCAAGACCAATATTAGTTGGGCGAGATGGGTGTTTAAGTACTTCCCATCTCGTAACCTAACCCCCGAACCTCATAACAAGAATCTTTGTTTTCGTACCAAAACATAGGCTAAATATTAGGTTTTTCTTATGTTCCTCTAAAACATAGGTGGCGACTCTAACAACTAAAACATGAATTGACATCCTAGGATAATCCACCACTCTATCCAAGCAGTAGGCTCTCCCAGGGTATCTACACCTATGACATTAGCCTACGCCTTGATGACAATTATGGGACTCCAGATGGTGGGCATCCTATGTTATTAACTTACATCTTGATAACAGTTGTGGGATACTCGGTGATGTAAATCCTGTGCCATTAATGGACGTCTTGATGGTAGTTGTCGAATTTAGAGTTTGTTGATGCATATTTTATTGCTCACCCATAATCTTGGATGTGCGGTGAGAATAGATTCGTACTGAGAAACAATTTCATTTGTTCCAATTCTAAAAATATTCCTTTGCTGATGACTCAATGTTCCATCTTGAACCAAGTTCAGATTTGACCTCTTAGTCAAAAGCAGGGCTTTTATGACATTTCTGTTAAAAGCAGGGCTTTTCTGGAATTTCCCAAGAAAATAGGGTTTTCTGAGGATACCTCGTACGAGGAAAGGATGTCTCGTACGAGATTTCCATGTCTTTTACGCTGATCAGAGCCATATCAGGCACTGAATGTGATTTCAAAATCACTTTTCTCATTTTGTCTTCAAGAGTCCTCCAACCCTAGGCAATTTTCTTCCCAAAAATCTCCATTTTCACCAAGTTCCAGTGATTCCCAACCCTTTCTAATGGCCAGTGCACATTGTTCTCACAAGGAACATCTCTTCGGTAGGCATATGAAGGGTAAAATGTGGGGGATGGATGAGTTGTGTCCATTTCCCAAGGAACACGTTTCCCACGTCGTTCAGACGAGAAGGGAAAGGATCTATTCCTTTTGTTGAGTTTCCATGTCAATTTTGCTGTTGCATGTATCAATTTTATGCTCTCGCAGTTGATTTTTGTCGACTTTTGTCAAATTTTCACCTAGAATTGCTAGGGTTTGCAACAATTACATCCTAACCCTAGCACACATATTTTTTCAATTTTAGTTTTATTTCTGACTGTATAATGCATTGATCCACGTCCGGTTGGTCAACCGAGGGTTCTTTTATGAAATGGATTCGCGTTGGGTCATTTGTATGTCATGATGAACTGTTTGGGTAGGTTTATGAGGTGATTGAGACATGTTTTGACTCGATGGATAGCCTGAATTTTGAGCAGAATCATTGATTTCTGAACTGAGGAGATGTCTCGTACGAGACATCCTGTGAATCTACAGCTGTTTCTCCTTTTTCCTTGAGGATTTGGTATCCAAACTTGTATATAAAGACCTCTAGTCCATCCAAGAATGCCATGCAGCCTTAAATCAATTCTGGAAACTTTTCTTTTGGAGTAAAATTCTCAACCTCTTGCTCCCAATGTCCCCAAGCAAGTACGTCCCTTCATCAATGGTTGTTGATGAATTCTCTCTAGACTCGGAGTTGGTGGATCGCTACAAGGATGACTTAGCAGTGTTCTTTCGTTCGTTTGACAAGTCTCGTCAAGGGAGATTTGTAGAGATGTTTGGATTCAAGATTCTGTTCACCTTAAAGAATCTAAAACCGGATTGGGACCTCTTGAAGGGAGTTGCACGCTTTTGGGATCCTTCGACCCATCTTTTCAACTTTTCACTTACTGAGATGGTCCCTACTATAGAGGAGATGGTGAGTATCTTGGATATGCCATTGACAGGTGTGATTGCGGTTCCTAAGTATGAAAAGGCACCAGCGGAGTCTCTTAGGGACTTATTGAGTATAGGCCTTCCGGAGGCAAAGGGTTATAGCCATAACCGTCATGTTGATCTCCACGCTTTACCTAGGAGATTTAGGGGTCGCGAGACACGTACTCATGGTGTAGATTCCCAATGTTGTCTCTTGGCATTGTGCTTATTCTGAAACATACTTTTCATGAGCAAGTGTGGCATGGCGGACACGGAGCTCGTGGATATTGTTTTTCAAGCTAGAGGATGGGCCTTCAACGTCGTTCCTCTTATCTTGGGGGAGACTCTTCATGGTCTTGATGAGTTGCACCGAATCTATGACCCGGGGAAGTCCACTGTTGTTGACTATTTGGCTTAGAGAGCATTTTAAATTGTTGAGCTCTCCGATCGAGTATTCCCCTTATACTTTCCATAGGCGGAGATTGTTATTGAAGGATCTCAGCATTGAGGAGTGGGCCCATCTTTTCGCAAGAGCGGAGACCGATGATATTGTTTGGTCGCCACCCTTTTGGAAGGTGAAGAGGTTCGTGGCTAATACCCTTGGATATGATAGGGTCGTCCTTCCGGGTTTGAGAGATACCTCTTTTTACTTTGCGAGAAGGGTGATGCGACAATTCGGTCAGCAGCAGGACACTTTTGTGCTAGGGGGACATGCTCATGACACTTCTTTCATGAACTCGGAGTTTTCTACGAGCCTGGCTTGTGCTTGGGGGCAAGGCACCACTATGGACCGTTGGACCAATCTCCATCATGATGGAGGGAGTATTTACTTATCGGATAAATATTTGGATTGGTTCCTTAAAGAACTCTGTCCCAGTGTCGAGGGCATTGAAGAGATTCATCGTCATCTGTTGGGGGACCAATTCGAGCCTAGCTTTAATTTGAGGAAGAAGGAAGCTAAGGACGATCCTTCTAATGTTAACGTAGATGCTACTCAAGATTTTCTAGATAGCGACTTCTATGAGAAGAGAGCAAGTGGACTCCCCGGTAAGTTTCAAGCTCTTGACAAGCCTCATGTGTTCGCAAGATTGACTCCTTCATTATTCAGCAGACTTGATGTTCCTCCCGGTTTCGAGATACCTTTGCACAAGAGGAAGAGGAATGACAAGGCGGACCGTGGTCAAGCCCCTACTAAGTTAAGGAAGAAATAGGTCTTTAGGAGTATCGAGAGATTGCAATAGATAGACCAATGTTTAGATTTTTTAGTATTTTATTTATTTTCTTTTGCAAGTTGGTATATCATATTGGGAATTTTCCTATTGTTTTCTTCAATTTCATTAAATTAATAAAAGAACAAGATTTTGATTTTATTTATTGAATAGACTGGACCAAAAGGATGCCTACGCTCTCCTTTTACATCAATTAAATAAGGAGCTCAGGTCATCGTAGTTCTTGTTCAAGAAAAATGCGTCTGTATGACATGTCTCGTACGAGACATGGATGTCTCGTACGAGACTGTCCCCTATTTTTTTATTTTTTTTATGTACACCCTGATTTTTGCCTAGACTGCCCTTTCAGGTTTTCAATCTAGCGGGCTTCTTTTCTCATGCTCTTTGCTCTAACTTTTGCCTAGGCCGCCCTTGCGGGTTTTCAACCTAGCGAGCTCTCTCTTTTTTTTGAAATAGGGGACGGAGCTATGAGTAGTACTTCTTCAGCTTGTCCAAGTTGACGGGCTTCGGCAGCTGATCTCCATCTAGGTCTGCAAGTTGTACCGCTCCTATAGAGAAGATCTTCTTGACTATGTAAGGACCTATCAACCTCGGTCCCCATTTTCCCATGGGGTTGAATGGTCCAGGACGATGTTTGCGTAAGACAAGGTCCCCTTCTTTGATGTTTTTGGATTTGATTTTCTTGTTGAATGCTCGGGCCATTCTCCATTGATGTGCTTGGATATGCTCGGCGGCTCGAAGTCGTCTTTGGTCTAGCAGGGCTAGCTGTTCATAACGGTTGTTCAACCATGAGACTTCATTTACTTGGTTTTCTAGGAGAACCCTTAGCGACGGTATCTCTAATTCGATTAGTAACACTCCTTCCATCCCATAGACTATGGCGTATGGAGTTTCACCAGTGATTGTACGGATTGAGGTACGGTAGCCCCAAAGTGCGAAAGGTAGTTTCTCGGGCCAATCTCTGCCGGTCTTAGCCATTTTTCTGATGATGGTCTTTATGGTTTTGTTAGCAGCTTCGACTGCTCCATTGGTCTGTGGTCGGTACGGTGACGACTGATGTCTCTCTATCTTATATCTTGCGAGTAATTGGTCACATTCTTTCTCAAAGTGTGTGCCATTGTCGGATATCATCTCATGAGGTACCCCATATCGGCATATGATGTTGGTCTTAATGAACTCAGCCACCTTCTTGGCATTTAAGACTTTGTAGGATTGAGCTTCGATCCACTTGGTGAAGTAATCTACAGCGACCAATACGGACGAGCGTCTATTATGACCTATCGGTGAGACTTTACCATTGACGTCTATTCCCCATGTAGAAAATGGCTAGGGAGATGTCATGGGGTATAACACGGCCGGTGGTGCATGTTGTAAGTTGGCGTGTATCTGACACTTGTGGCATTTCTTAAACATGTTGGCGCAGTCGGCTTCCATTGTGGCCCAATATTACCCTAGTCGGATAATTTTCTTCGCTAGCATGTTGCCATTCATGTGGGTTCCACAAACTCCTTGATGGACTTGGTCCATGACTTCTATGGCTTCGTGCTCATCAGCACAAAGTAGACACTGCTTGTGATGTTTCTTGTAGAGGCGATCACCTATAATCACGAATTGGGCAGTGATTCGTTTGAGAGCTATCTTTGCTTTAGGTGATGTGTCCAGTGGGAATGTTCTGTCTAGGAGGAAACTCCATACGTCATAATACCACGGTTTATTATCCAAGGTATTGACGGAAACAGAGTCACACGCCTCCTTGCAGTCATGCAGGTCTATGATCGAGTGGTAAGCGGGAGTCGTTCGTCTCGCGACTTTGAATGTTCTGACTTCAGTCCATTCGGGAATCTCCCCAAGTGGTGCTAGCATGGCTAGTGAGTCTGCTAAACGGTTCTTATCTCTAGGAAGATAGCAGAAGGTGACTTCTTTGAACTGTTTGACCAAGTCTTGGATATGGTCGTTGTATTTTTGCAGTGTAGGATCTTGTATCTTCCACTTTTTAAGTGACTGATAGATTATGAGCTGTGAATCTCCGTACACCTCTAGTTCGTTCATGTTTCTTTCTAAGGCTGCTTCAAGCCCCACTATGCAAGCTTCGTACTCGGCAATGTTGTTAGTGGCCTCAAACTCAAGGAGGATTGCGAGTGGAGTGTAGAAATCTGAGGGATCTACTAGTAACATGCCAATGCCATCGACAAATAACTTCCACTTATTTTCTGCTATTGCCATGATGTCCTCATTAGGGAATCGCGGGTCTTCCCCCTTCGCTTCATCACAAGGAAATTCGGCTAGATGATCAGCGAAGACTCTTCCTCTTACGGATTTCTGTGTGATGTAAGTGATATCATACCCCACGAGCATAAAGTACCACTTAGCTATCCTAGGGGAGACATGTGATTTCTCGAAGATGTACTTCATCGGGTCCATTCGGGAAATAAGTTGTAAAGGAAATGCTTCCATGTATGGTTTTAGTCTCTCAGCTACCCATACCAGTGTAGCACACGAATTTTCTAATGCATATTAGTTCAATTCAGCCCCTTGAAAGCGACGACTGACAAAGTAGATGGCATTCTCTTTCCTTTAGTCGTGTTGCTCTTGTGCTAGCATAGCCCCTAGTGCGGAGTCATTGACTGTAAGGTATAAGATCAACAATTTTTCTTTATGTGGTGGGACCAATACAGGAGGGTTTATCAAGTATTCTTTGACCTTTTTGAAGGCTCCTTGACACTCTTCGGTCCATTCTAGGGATGCACTCTTCTTGAGGAGTTTGAAAATGGGTTCGCACATTATCGTGAGTTGGTTAATGAAACGACTAATGTATTGAAGGCGACCCATGAATCCCTTTACTTCTTTCTGCGTCTTAGGCGGAGGCATATCAATGATGGCTTTAATCTTAGCGAGGTCAGCTTTTATACCACGCTCGGTGACCATGTACCCAAGGACTTTCCCTTTTTACTACCCCAAATGTGCACTTGGCCGAATTAAGCCTCATCTTGTGGTGTATCAACCTTTTGAAGAACATTCTAAGGTCGACAAAATGCTACCCATCGGAGCCTTTAGAGTGTATGATCATGTCATCGACGTACACCTCCATCTCCTTATGTATCATATCATGGAATAGCGCAGTTACAGCCCTCTGGTACGTGGCTCCGGTAATCTTTAGTCCAAATGGCATGACTATGTAACAGAACGTCCCCCAAGGTGTGGTAAACATTGTTTTGTGCTGATCTTCCTCGGCCATGAGGATTTGGTTGTACCCAGAAAATCCGTCTACGAATGAACGGACTTCGTACTTTACTGTATTGTCGATGAGCATGTCTATGTTTGGAAGAGGAAAGTCATCTTTCGGAGATGCTCTCTTGAGATCACAGAAGTTTACGCAGATGCGGACTTTTCCATTTGATTTGGAAACATGTACAGTATTAGCCAACCAGGTTGGATACTCTATCACTTTGATAAACCCGACACTCTGGAGTGTCTTTATCTCTTGCTTGACTTGTACCGACCACTTTGGCTTAATTCCGCGGAGCTTTTGCTTGACTGGCTTTGAATCGGGAAGCAGCGGTATTTTTTGCTCGATAATCAAATTGGATAGCCCCGGCATATCTTTGTAGGACCATGCAAACACGTCCAAGAATTCTCGGAGAAGAGCTATGAGGGCTTGTTGGTCTTCACCCTTGAAGAAACTTCCGATCTTGGTCTCTTTCGGATCATCGTCCGTCCCCAATTTAACTGTTTGCATTTCTTCGGCATCAATTGGACCATTTCCGCCACGATAACCTACTTGCTTATTAATTTCTTTTAAGATTTGTTCGTTTTCTTGATCTATCTCATCATATGACTCATTATTATCTAATTCGTTAGAGTTATTAGTTAATTCATCATTCATGACGCTTGCAATCTTAGGATACTCGGAAAGATCTACGTTTTCATTAAGAAAGTAGGGGAATACACGTTCCGCGATGGCATCCAAGTCCTCTTGGGTGAGATCATCGGTAGTGGTATTCGATTCTAAGGTAAGAGTTACAAATTTTCTTTCCCTATGGGGATGGGGAGTGCACCCTAATTCTTTGATTAGGAAGTCTTCGCTTGCTATGGGTCCCCCAGTTGAATACCAGTTCTGGATGGGCTCATCACATTTCTTGATGAGCTTGGTGTAGTCTTTCTTTGGAATGTCCCCCTTGTCTATTTCATTGATCTGAGTGTCCTCTAGCTTGCAAAGGTTGAGAAATTGGCGCAGTAGGTCTTCTCCCAACACAAAGTCCCATTCGCTGAATGCTTCGGCCTTGGTACCCCCTAACTCTCGAGGTAGCCGCGAGAATTTCATCGGTTCTGCTTTGAGTGAGTACGGATCGCAGTCATTGAAGATCTCAAACCCGGTTGTTGTTTCCCCCTATGGTCAATCCAAGGTTCAGGGAACATGAAGTACAACAAGTCTTCCCCCTCGCGTACAAAGTACCCGTTTAGAGTCTTTCGATAGGGCGGTGCTATTCGTACTATGTATGAAGTCCATTCCCTTTCTTCCTTAGGGATATTCTTGAGTGGTGGCTCATACCCTAGACCATATTCAGGTGGATACAGAACGATGGGTGGTGGTTATTTGATCCCTTGCAAGTCTTTGCCATGTCCGAGACCGGGGAAGTATCCTTCTTTTAGCATCATATTAAGCACGGGGCGTGTTCCAGAGAATGGAATTGCCTTTGAGTAATCATTCTCATTGTGCACTTCTATCATCTCTACGCTACTTTGCCTTTGGATTGCGAATCCATTAAAGAGGTGGTCAGCGGCCTCATGCTGAATTTCTAAGATCGGGCTAGCGGTGATTAGCTCCCCAAGTACAGTAACTATCATGTCGTTGTGCTTAAACTTGACACATTGATGGAGAGTTGATAGTACTCCCCCAGTTTGGTGTAGCCACGGACGCCCTAGAAGAATATTGAAGGAAGAGGGGATGTCAATGACTTGGAATTCAGCCCTCGTGGTTATCTCTCCTACCACAACCGTTAGAGTGATCTTCCCCATAGGTGAACGTACTGTGTAATCAAACCCTCGTACAGTAAGAGTTGACGGTTTCAGATCTCTTGAGGTAAGGCCAAGCGTTACCATGACTTTCTTTAGTAAGACGTTTATGGCGGATCTATTGTCTACCAGGATTCTGGGGATTTGATGCCCATTGACTTTTGTTGTTATGTAAAGGGCTTCGGTATGCCCTCCACCATATTGTGGTAGATCTAAGTCGGTAAATATGATCACATTGCCAAATTGGATTTGGCCGACCATTTGTGTTAACTCTTTGGGAGTTATTTCTTTTGGTACCTCGACTTGGGCTAAGGCCTTTGATATCATCATCCAATGTTTGTGAGATGAACCTAGAAGATCCCATATGGAAATGTTGGCTTGTGTTTTCTTTAGTTGTTTAAGAAGTGGATCATCAAGCTCAACGGGTTCATGCTCTTTTGAAGATGATGGTTCTTCTACTCTTGGATCTTTGTTGGTTATGACTAGACCGGATCGGGTGAGTAAGTTAGCATCCTCCTTTTCTTTGTTATTCTTCCTATCTAGTACTTGATCCCAAGACAACATGTAACGGAAAGAAATTTCATTATTAAACTTTGGAGTGCTCTCGCCCACATTTGGGACTAGACGAGTAGTCTCCTCTTTCTCACTAGCTATCTCTATTACATTAATCCCTCCTCCCGTAGTTGGGAGAGGGTTTGTCACTACATTAGGCACCCCTAGTTGCTTAGAGTCTATGAGATCTTGGATCACATCTTTGAGGTGGTGGCAAGAGTTGGTGTCGTGGCCACTAAACTAGTGGAACTTGCAGTAGAGATGGTGAGCATGATTTGCGGGGAGTTCCTTCGGAGTAGTGGGAGGCTTCCTTGGTGTGACCTTACCGGCTTCTACGAGTATGTCGAACATTTTGCTTTGGGTGATGCCTTCATACTTGTGGTAGATCCTTGGCCTTATTTTAGCTCTAGATTCAACTTCCATCTTGTAGCATTCTCTTTGAGCTTGTAGGCATGCTTGGAGCATATCAATCTTCTTCTCGTAGTATTCTTCTTGCATGAGTAGGCCTTTTTGGAATGTGCCCACTTCTTTTTCTCGGGCTAGCAACTGACACTAAAGGGATTTAATTTCTCTATCGAAAAACTCCTTTTGTGTCTGTAGGCGAGTCATGAATAATTATGCAAAACATGTACCAAATAAACCAAATAAATAATTTCTTATTTATTTGGGATGTCGGATCATATGTAGGGAGTCTTGGGAGACCTTCATCCTCTTTTTCTAGTCCAAGAACACCTATACTTATAGGGTTTAATGACTTAGGGACCAAGCCAAGGGGTTTAATTTGGATGAGAATCGAAGACTTGATTTCCAAGAAGGTAAATTTGGACTCTATGATCGTCCTTTCCATCTTTCCCGAATGGAGGAGTGTTTGCCAAGAAACGAGGTTGAGATCAACAAGGAAACTGCTGAAAACCCGACTGTCAAAGGGGGATGTCTCGTACGAGCCATGAGATGTCTCGTACGAGACATCTTGTGTTTGAATCACAAAAATGCCCTTTTCTTAAGTTTTAATGTTCATTTTGGACCCTAACTAGTGAAGTTAGTCAGAAACTTAACGAGACATGTCAAACTTAACGAGTTTAGACCCAAATCAAAGGCGAGACACATAAGTAGTGCGATTATGAATGAACGTTCAAAATGGGGTGTCTACAAAGTGAAGACTTCTTGATCAAAGAGCTAGGATGCACACCCCATCCCCATAGGAAGAGAAAACTTGTAACTCTTACCTTATAATCAGATACCGCTACCGATGAGCTCACCCAAGAGGACTTGGATGCCATCGCGGAACGTGTATTCCCCTACTTCCTTAATGAAAACTTAGATCTTTCCAAGTATCCTAAGATTGCAAACGTCATGAATGATGAATTAACTAATAACTCTAAAGAATTAGATAATAATGAGTCATATGACGAGATAGATCAAGAAAATGAACAAATATTAAAAGAAATTAATAAGCAAGTAGGTTATAGTTGCGGAAATGGCCCTATTGATGCCGAAGAAATGAAAACAATTAATTTGGGGACGGACGACGATCTGAAAGAGACCAAGATTGGCAGTTTTTTCAAGGGGGAAGACCGACAAGCCCTCATAGCGCCTCTCTGAGAATTCGTAGATGTGTTCGCATGGTCCTACAATGATATTCCGGGGCTACCCAATTCGATTGTTGAACATAAGATACCGCTGCTTCCCGATTCGAAGCCAGTCAAACAGAAACTTTGCAGAATTAAACCCGAGTGGTCAGTACAAGTCAAGCAAGAGATAGAGAAACTCTTGAGTGTCGGGTTCATCAAAGTGATAGAGTATCCAACCTGGTTGGCTAACACTGTGCAAGTCTCCAAAGCTAATGGAGAGGTCCGTGTCTGCGTAGACTTTCGCGACCTCAACAGGGCATCTCCAAAGGATGACTTTCCTCTTCCCAACATAGACATGCTCGTCGACAATACCGCAAAGTACGAAGTCCGTTCATTCTTAGACGGATTTGCTGGGTACAACCAAATCCTCATGGCCGAGGAAGATCAACTCAAAACAATGTTTACCACACCCTGGGGGACGTTTTGCTACACAGGCATGCCATTCGGAATCAAGAATGACGGAGCCACTTACCAAAGGGCGGTAACTGTGATATTCCATGACATGATACACAAGGAGGTAGAGGTGTACATTGATGACATGATCATACACTCTAGAGGCTCCAATGGACAACACTTTGTCGACCTTAGGAAATTCTTCAAACGACTAAGGCACTACAAGATGAGGCTTAATCCGGCCAAGTGCACATTTGGGGTAGTGAAAGGAAAGGTCCTTGGGTACATGGTCACCAAGCGTGGTATAGAAGCTGACCCCGCTAAGATTAAGGCCATTATTGATATGCCTCCACCTAACACACAGAAAGAAGTAAAAGGATTCATGGGTTGCCTTCAATACATCAGTCGTTTCATCAATCAACTCACGACAATGTGCGAACCCATTTTCAAACTCCTCAAGAAGAATGCATCCCTAGAATAGACCGAAGAGTACCAAGAAGCCTTCAAAAAGGTCAAATAATACTTGATTAATCCTCCTGTATTGGTCCCACCGCATAAAGAAAAACCGTTGATCATGTACCTTACAGTCAACGACACTGCACTAAGGGCTATGCTAGCACAAGAGCAACCCGACTCGAGGAAAGAGAATGCCATCTACTTTGTCAGCCGTCGCTTTCAAGGGGGTGAATTGAACTACTCCGCACTAGAAAATTCGTGTGCTGCACTAGTATGGGTAGCTGAGAGACTTAAACCGTACATGGAATCATTTCCCGTACAATTGATTGCCCGAATGGACCCGATAAAGTACATCTTTGAGAAATCACATGTCTCCTCTAGAATATCTAAGTGGTAATTCATGCTCGCAGGATATGATATCACTTACATCACACAAAAATCCGTAAGAGGAAGAGTTTTTACCGATCATTTAGCCGAATTTCCATGTGATGAAGTGAAGGGGGAAGACCCGCGATTCCCTGATGAAGACATCATGGCAATAGCAGAAAATAAGTGGAAATTATTTTTCGATGGCGCAGCCAACAAACGAGGATATGGTATCAGCATGTTACTAGTAGATCCCTTAGATTTATACACTCCACTCGCAATTCGCCTTGACTTCGAGGCCACTAACAATATTGCCGAGTATGAAGCTTGCATAGCGGGGATTGAAGCAGCCTTAGAAAGAAATGTGACCAAACTAGAGGTGACAGAGATTCACAACTCATAATTTATCAGTCACTCAAAAAGTGGAAGATACAAGATCCTACACTTCAGAAATACAACAACCATCTCCAAGACTTGGTTAAAAAATTCAAAGAAGTCACTTTCTACTATCTTCCTAGAGATAAGAACTTTTTAGCAGATTCACTAGCCATGCTAGCATCACTTGTGGAGATTCCTGAATAGACTGAAGTCAAAACATTCAAAGTTGCGAGACGAATGACTCCCGCTTATCACTCGATCATAGAGTTGCATGACTACAAAGAGGCTTGTGAGTCTGTTTCTGTTAATACCTTGGACAATAAACCATGGTATTACGACGTATGGCGTTTCCTCCAAGATGAAACATTCCCATTAGACACATCACCTAAAGAAAAGATAGCCCTCAAATGATTCGCTGCCCAATTCGTGATTATAGGTGATCGCCTCTATAAGAAACATCACAAACAATGTCTACTCTGTGCTGGTGAGCACGAAGCTGTAGAAGTCATGCACCAAGTCCATCAAGGAGTCTGTGGAACCCACATGAATGGCAACATGCTAGCAAAGAAAATTATCTGACTAGGGTATTATTGGGCTACAATGGAAGTCGACTATGCTGACATGGTTAAGAAATGCCACAGGTGTCAGATACATGCTAACTTACAACACGCACCACCGTCCGTGTTATACCCCATGACATCTCCTTGGCCATTCTCTACACGGGGAATAGATGTCGTTGGCAAAGTCTCACCGATAGGTCACAATGGGCACTCGTTCGTATTGGTCGCCATAGATTACTTCACCTAATGGATCGAAGCTCAATCCTACAAAGTCTTAAATGCCAAGAAGGTGGATGAGTTCATTAACACCAACATCATATGCCGATATGGGGTACCTCATGAGATGATATCCGACAATGGCACACACTTTGAGAAAGAATGTGACCAACTACTCGTAGAGTACAAGATAGAAAGACATCAGTCATCACCGTACCGACCACAAACCAATGGAGAAGTCGAAGCTGCCAATAAAACCATAGGGACCATCATCAGAAAAATGGCTAAGACTGGCAGAGACTGGCCCGAGAAGCTACCTTTTGCACTTTGGGGCTACCGTACCTCAATCCGTACTGCCACCGGTGGAACTCCATACGCCCTAGCCTATGGGATGGAAGCAGTGTTACCAATCAAATTGGAAGTACCTTCGCTAAGGGTTCTCCTAGAAAACCAAGTAAATGAAGTCACATGGTTGAACAACCATTACGAACAACTAGCCCTGCTAGATGAATGACGACTTCGAGCTGCCGAGCATATCCAAGCATATCAACGGAGAATGGCCCGAGCATTCAACAAGAAAGTCAAATCTAAAAACATCAAAGAAGGGGACCTTGTCATACGCAAACATCGTCCTGGGCCGTTCAACCCCATGGGAAAATGGGGACTAAGATGGATAGGTCCTTACATAGTCAAGAAGATCTTCTCCGGAGGAGCAGTACAACTCGTAGACCTAGATAGAGATCAACTGCCAAAGCCCGTCAACATGGACAAGCTGAAGAAGTACTACTAATAACTCCGTCCCATGGTTCAAAAAAAAAGATAAGAGAGCACGAGAAAAGAAGCCCGCTAGATTGAAAACCTGAAAGGGGAGTCTAGGCAAAAACCAGGGTGTACATTAAAAAAAAAAATAAAAAAAAAACTTAACTTCGGGACGGACCTTGTGCGAGACACCTTGTCTCGTACGAGACAAACAACAAGCAACAATGAACACTTTTTCTCTTTCTTACACAAGAACTACGATGACCTGAGCTCCTTATTTAATTGATGTAAGAGGAGAACGTAGGCAGCCTTTTAGTCCGGTCTATTCAATAAATAAAAATAAAAATCTTGTTCTTTTATTAATTGAATGCATTTCAAGAAAACAATAGGAAAATTCCAAACATGAGCTACCAACTTGCAAAAGAAAATTAAATAACATGCTAAAAAAACAAAACTTTGGTCTATCTAAGCAATCTCTCGATACTCTCAAAAATCTATTTCTTCCTTAACTTAGTAGGGGCTTGACCACGGTCCGTCTTGTCATCTCTCTTCCTCTTGTACCAAGGTATCTCGAAACTGGGAGGAACATCAAGTCTGCTGAACACTGAGGGAGTCAATCTCGCAAACACATGAGGCCTATCAAGACCTTGAAACTTACCGGAGATTCCATTCGCTCTTTTCTCGTAAAAGTCATTATCAAGAAAGTCTTGGGTAGCGTCTACGCTGACATTATAAGGATCCTCCTTAGCTTCCTTCTTCCTCAAACTCAAGCTAGGCTGGAATTGGTCCCCCAACAAAGGATGACGAATCTCATCAATACCCTCGACATTGGGACGAAGTTCCTCGAGAAGCCAATCCAAATATTTATCCGATAGATAAATGCTCCCTCCATCATGACGGAGATTGGTCCAACGATCTGTGGCAGTACCCTGCCCCCAAGCACGAGTCAAGCTCATAGTGAACTCTGAATCCATGAAAGAAATGTCTCGAGCACGTCCCCCTAGCACAAAAGTGTCCTGTCGCTGACCGAACTATCGCATCACCCTTCGAGCAAAATAAAAGGAGGAATCTCTCAAACCCGAAATAACAACCCGTTCGTATCCATTAGTACTATCCACGAACTTCTTCACCTTCCAAAAGGGTAGACACCAATCAATGTCATCGGTCTCCGCTCTCGCAAAAAGATGGGCCCACTCCTCAGTACTAAGATCTTTCACCAGCAATCTACGCCTATGGAAAGTATAAGGGGAATACTCGGTTGGAGGGCTCAACAATCTAAAATGTTCCCGAAGCCAAATGGTCAACAACAATGGACTTCCCCGAGTCATAGAGCCGGTTCGGTGCAACTCATCAAGACCATGAAGGGTCTCCCCTAAGATAAGAGGAACAATATTGAAGGCCCGTCCTCTAGATTGCAAAACAATATCCACGAGCTCCGTGTCCTCCATGCCACATTTGCTCATGAAAAGCACGTTCCGAAATAAGCACAAAGCCAAGAGGAAACACTGAGAATGTACACCATGAATGCGTGTCACGGGACCCCTAAATCTCTTTGGTAAAGCAGAGAGATCGACATAGCGGTTATGGATATAACTCTTCGCTTAGGAACCGCAATCACACCGGTCAATGGCATATCCAAGATAGTCTCCAACTCCTCCACGGTGGGAACCATCTCATTAAGCGAAAAGTTAAAAAGATGGGTCGAAGGATCCCAAAAATGTGCTACTCCCTTCAAGAGATTCCAATCCGGTTTTAGATTCTTCAAAGTGAAAAGGATCTTGAACACCCAAACATCTCCACGAATCTCTCTTGATGAGACTTGTCAATGGAATGAATAAACATAGCTAAGTCATCCTTATAGTGCTCCACCGATTCTGAGTCTAGAGAGAATTCATCAACGTTATTGATGAAGGGACAGACTTACTTGGGGCCATTGAGAGCAAAAGGTTGAAAATTTAGCTCTAAAAGGAGAGTTCCCAGAACTTATTTAAAGCTGCATGGAACTCTAGGATGGACTAGGGGTCTTTATATATGAGTTTGGATACCGAATCCTCAAGGAAGTTGCACCTTGTCTTGGGGCGTCTTTGGCTTTAGAAAGAAAGCTCGCCGGAGAATGATTTAGAAAAGGAGAAACTATCCCAGATTTGAGGGATATCTCGTACGAGGCATCGATAGCTCGTACGAGGTATCTCCCCTGTTTAAAACAGCAACGATTCTGCTCAAATGTCAAAAACATGTCTCAAACACCTCAAAAGACGCACCCAGACAGTTCATACATCACATACAAATGGCCCAACGCGAATTCATCTCATAAAACCCCTACGGTTGACCAACCGGGCATGAGTCAAACCTTTAAACAGTCAAAAACAAAACTAAAATTGGAAAAATGTACGTGCTAGAGTTAGGATCTAGTTGTTGCACAGGTACAAATCAAAAGAAAAATTGTCTCCGCCTACACCGAGGCAACAACTATATCAACAAAATAAAACAGAGGACGGGGAATCCTATCTACTCCGGCATCAAAAGAAAGAAGGACGTCGCCACCACCACATCATCACTCGTCCGTTCGAGACCTCTTCCCGCAAGTAACTGACTCTGCAGTCTGGCGAACCAACCGGCCTAAGAGCCTCACAGTGTCGCTCTTCACTCTCTTGGCGTAAGCCATAAACTGGGCAAGCCGTCTCGCGACTTCTCTGTACTCTGCAATGGGCACCTGTTGAGAAGAAACAAGGAAATGTCAGAATCCGCAAATAAATGACAAGTAGAGATATCAAATGGTAAAGTGACGAAAAATGACAAAAGAAAGTCATAAGTTATACCATAGTCGCATCATCAGGAGGTATGAGTCCCTCTGGCATATCATACTCGGCGGGAATATTCTCGATACTCTCTACACCATCAGCCATGCTGTAGGTAAACGACACCGGTCCGAGCTGCGGATGGAACGGAATATGGACGGCCCCCTGAGCCTGAGCCTGGTCACCCTCTACGATCAGCCGAGGCATAAGACGAGTCAGAAAGTATTGGTAATCCGCCTCAAAATGCATGAAGTCGAAAGAGACCTGACCGATCATGAGATCCTCTCTCTCCTCATCCCCAATGGCATAAAAGTTGAGCATATGAGCCGGTGGATCCAATGGAACGACAAGGTCTAGCCTGCCACCATTCTGCTGACAAGAGACTCTCTCTCCCAAATAAAAGCATCCCCCACCAAGGCCAATCATCAACAATCTCAGGCCCGCATGCCCATAAGCATGGTTGATTTCCAAGATTTTCCAAGGGAAAAGAGCAGTATCAACATCAGGGACGACTACCCACTCATCAAGATACCGTCGCATCTGCTCCACCGGTAAATCCTCCACCTCGTCCTGCTCATCATGAGTATATATGTTATCCTTATGCCACCTCAACGTATCTGGAAACCTGATGGTATTATCGCGGAGGTCAAAGTTGTAGAGGCCAAAAATGGCGTAACCCCAAGCCTGCAAATGGGAGAGACATGGAAAATGTCAACACACAATGGCTAAAGTAAAAATGCTATCAAGACAAAGTAAACTGGGGCTGAAATAAAAGTAAATACAGCAAAGAGTGAGTACCATACCTCCCAAGCATGGCTGTAGCCACCCATGCCAGCATTCGCACGATCACGCGAACTCTCATCCATGGCTACATAACAATAAGCCAAGCCAACCAAACCCCAACTGGCATCAGTAATAAGCTGCATATCCCTCAAGCAACTCAGCAGAGTAAACAGGACAGTCGACGCATGGTTATCAAACAGCATCTCAAAAAATGCCCACCACAAGAAGCCGCGGACAGCTATGGTACGAGTGTTGACGAACCTCATCTGACTCGCATTGGTGGTAATGTAAGTACCAACCTTGTCCTTCAAAGCCTTGAGAGGGACACCCGTACCTTGAGTGCGCACGGTAAAGCCCAAGAGCTGCCTCATGTCATCATCATTGGGAAAGAAATCAGTGTCCACCTCGATCGGATCATCAGCAATTGGAAGCCCAGTAATGGCATGGAAATCGGTCGGAGTCATCGTGACCTCACCCCACCTCATGTGCATCATGTGGGTACTATCCTACCAACGCTCCCAAATAACCTGGAGCACGTGGTTGTTCCTTTGCTCACCCATGAGACCGTCAAAGAAGGGTTTGAGCCCCATATTTTCAATCTCCTCTGTCACCTCACCATTGAGAGTTCCCCACTTCTCAATGACCGATTTCACACTCCCCCTGCAGTTGTTAACAACTTTACATGGCTGGAAGGAACAGAGACAAAAAGAGGCGAATGTCAGAAAATTGTCAAAAGACAATGGTCAAAATCATGTACTACTATACTATAATGATCATCAACATCGACAAGGATGCAATTCCATCAAAAGATCATCCATGCATGATAAACCCTAGCGATGGCAATTCTAGGTGAAAAAATCGACAAAAATCGACAAAATTGACTGCGAAAGCATAGAATTGAGACGTGCAACAACGAAATCGACATGGAATCTCAATAAAAAGGAGGAATCCTTACCCTTCTCGTCCGAACGGCGTGGGAAAAATGTTCCTCAGGGAACGGGCATAGCTCATCCATCCTCTACACTCTACCCTTCATGTGCCTACCGAAGAGGTGCTCCTTATGTGATCGATATGCACCGGCCATTAGAATGGGTTAGGGATCACTTAGAATTGATGAAAATGAGGATTCTTGGGAAGAAAATTGCCTAGGGTCAGAGAGCCCTTGAAAACAAAACACAAAAGTGATTTTGAAATCAGGTTTCAGCGCCTGATATACTGAAAATCAGGGATACTTCGTACGAGCTATCCCATATCTCGTATGAGGTATCTCTCAGAAAATTCCAGAAAAGCCTGTTTTCCCGGAAAATTCCAGAAAGCCCTGCTTTTAACAGAAATGTCATGAAAAGCCCTGCTTTGACTAAGAGGTCAAATCTGAATTCGGTTCAAGATGGAACATTGAGTCGTCAACAAAAGAATATTTTCAGAATTGGAACAAATGAAGTTGTTTCTCAGTACGAATTTATTCTCACCAAAACAAAAGAAATCTACATCAACAACTCAGCCTTAAGTGGTTATCGAGGCATAAAAATAAGCCCTACATGGTCATTTCTGCACCGTCAACCGTGACACCCCAGTACAACAATGTCCCACAGGATAGCAGCATTTAGAATCCCATAATTGTCATCAAGGTGTAAGCTAATGACATAGGATTCATACCATTTTCAACGGAAAGGAAGTCTCGTTGTAAGGAGAAGAAAGGTCCGAGTAATTGGCGTCTCCAAATCTAGAATCCCATAATTGTTATCAAGGCGTAAGATAATAACATAGGATTCACACCATTTTCAACGGAAATGAAGTCTCGTTGGAAGGAGAAGAAAGGTCCGAGTAATTGGCATCTCCACAGATTCGATGAAGGGCATTCAAAGACACCTTGTACTCATTGAGGCACAAAAATAAGCACCTCTATGGTTACTCTGGCACCCAAGACACCTTCTGGTCATTGAGGCACAAAAATAAGCACCTTATGGTCATTCTGGCACCCCGGCACCTTCATCTAAAGACACCATATGGTCACTGAAGCATAATGTAAGCACCTCTATAGTCATTCCAGTACCGAAAGCACCCTATGGTCACCGAGGCATAAAAATAAGCACCTCTATGGTCATTCCGGCATCAACAAAACCGAAGACGGTTCGTCATCAACAACAGGGTATATTCAGAATTGGGTCAAGGACATTGATTCCTCAGTATGGATTACTTTCTAAACTTTAAAATTTACTTACCGCATTATTTCTTTCAAAATGATTTTCAAAATACCTCAAACGACCGTTTTTGCGTATTTTTGGAGTCGAACTACGTTTGGTCTGATTTCCTTCTGAGGAATAGGTAGGCAGCTTTCCAGCACGACCATACCTAGAGTTCTAAATGGTGTCTTTTCTATCGATGACGTTACTTATTTCATAAGTATCATCGCCGAGGGGATCTGTAGACACCCATTTTGAACATACATTTATAATTACACTACTTCTGTGTCTCGCCTTTGATTTGGGTCGAAACTCGTTAAGTTTGACATGACTCATTAAGTTTCTAACTGACTTCGTTAGTTAGGGGCTGAAATGAACGTTAAAACTTAAGCAAAGGGCAAAATTGTGATTCCAGCACAAGATGTCTCGTACGAGACATTTAATATCTCGTACGAGACATCCCCCTTGACATGCGGGTTTTTCAGCAGTTTCCTTATCGAACTCCTTGGGAATCAAGTCTTTGATTCCCATCCATAAAAAACCCCTTGGGTTGGTCCTTAAGTCAAGAAATCATATAAATAAAGGGGTTCTTGAACCAAAAAGAACCTAACGTTGAATCGACGACTCTCTACCAAACGTTCAATCACCTCAAACACTCTGATATCAGCCTTGCAAAGGCAACCCACGAAATTGATCAAGGGATAACAAAATTTGAGTCAAGATTTTGGATAATCAAGGCCTTTTGTCAAGGCCATCCATAGGATTCTTGAAGAACGCTTAGGTAACTCCTTTGTTTTCTCTCTTCTCATCTCCTTCTTTGCTTTGAAGTGGTGTAATTCTATCAAAAGGATCACCCTAGAGCCTCTCTAATCCATGGAGATGGTCTCAAAGCATATGATCCGATATTCCAAATAAATAAGAAATTATTTATTTGGCTTTCTTTGTACCTATTTCGCATAATTTTAAGATGATGATAATGTTTTCATAGCAAGATCAATCCTAGATTGGGTGGATTGGGTGCTCTTTAACCTTCCCAATCCATAACTTAACCCCCGAATCCAAGATCTCACGGTTCGTGTTCTGTTAAACATGGTGGCGACTCACAACAAATCGAGCAACAATCAAGTCCTTACAATCAAACCAACCCAAAACGTCCCGAAAAAGGACGCGCTCTCACAGGGACACTCAGTACAGTAAGTACTTTGCCCGTGATCCCAAAGAGGAGTACATTCCACCAAACTACACCAAGGCAGCAAGGGAAGCCTTGGGACTTGATATCATTCAGGATGACTCTGCCGTAGCTCAAGAAGAAGAAGCTAGTGAAGCTGATGAAGAAAAGGGAAGCCCGAATTGTAAAGGGCAAAGTCAAGGCAAGTGCCTCGACCGTACCACCTCCTCCCAGATCAAAGCCTTTAACTGGGATTAAATTCAAAGAACCCGTTGTTAAGAGTTCCAAGTCCAAGACTCCTCCACCCAAACCTGCCACCAAAACCACTCTGACCGTACCTAAAAAACAAGTCAAGTCAAGTCAACTGCTCCTCTCCCAAAAACTACCGCATCAAAATCAACCACCTCTTCTCCTACCACCCCTTCAAAGCTCACCAAATCCAAACCTTCTCTACCCACATCTTCTCAGGGGGAGAAATCCAAGAAAAGAGATCTATCTCTTAGCCCCCCCAAGGTTTCAAAGAAGTCAAAGGTCACTCGACCTCCTACTACCGCATCTCCTGTTTTTACACCATCCCGTTCATCAAGTGACCCTGATGATGCTGTTGAAGTTCCCCCTCAACCCCTTTCCCAGAAAAAGCAACCAAATCCTAAACCAACACTTGGTTTAGTTGATGAACCAACCGATGATGAGGTGGAGATTGTGTCTAATGATGGGTCAGAAGAAACTGAGAATGTTGAAACTACAAGTGGAGCTAAAGGGTATCGACACTGATAGCCCAATTTTCAGTGAAGACAAGGTTGATGAAGACAAGGATGAAGAAGTTGAGAAAGCAACTATTGAGATTGATAAGGTTTCTGATGATGAAGGGATCAAGCGTGAGGGTCACGGTCAAGAAACAGAAGACGACCGTGAACCTAGTGACCGCATGATTGATGACAATGTTAGTGAAATAACTAAGTCTCCCACTCACTCTCCAGTAAAGCCTACCTCTACCGCATCTGAGCCTCCGGTCGACCCTATTGCTCATCTTTTGAATGCAGTGGAGATACTTACTCAGATAAACTTGGATTCTCATAATCAGATCTCTCAACTAACCGCCAACCAAACCGCTCTCCAAAATGAGCTTACCGAGCTACGATCTGCAAATGCTTTGCTCAAGGACCAAGTTACCTCTCTTCCATCCCAACTCTTTGAGACCATTAAGGGGAAGAGAGAGTACTTAACAAAGGCTATAACAGATGCCATATCCGGTCAAGCAAGCAGCTCCTCAAGGCCTCCTCCTACAAACAAATCGACCGCTCTTGTTGCTCATAGTGCATTCATGGTAATACCTGATTTCATGAAACAATCATTTCTCATTCAGACCAGGGCTATAAATAGGTGCTTCACAAAGGATATAATGAGTGCCACAGTAGACATTTCAAAAGCCCTTACTAACGTCAAAGATGACCTAACTCAAGAGGTCAAGAAGGTTAGGCTATCGGTTGAAAACAATGTAGACATAGCCATCAAGGCAGCTCAATCTGCTTTAAATAAGAGCCTAGGTATAAAACTTGAAGCCTTCAAGCAGGCCATGATCGTTCACACCAACCGTCTTGAGAGCCAATCTACCAAGATAGATTTCCTATCCAATAAAGTGAATACGGTGATGAACAGACTCAACCGCCAAGGTAATCAAGGAGCAGATGTTGCAGGTCACGGAAATGTGAATGCCCAAGGTGAAGAAGACGGAGTCTCTACTCCAATTCTCATTCCTAGACTGTCCCTGCCATCCTACCGCTTTCCCTTCACCACCAACATAGATGACCTTGAATTCAAACGCATCTTATCCTACCGTGATCCATTCTACCATACCTCATTTGATATGACCGTGTGTGGTCTTTTGAACAATTTGTTTGTTCTTGAAAACAATTTTTCTTTTATTCTGTTTTTATTTGGGTTTGTAAGCTAACAATTATTACTCCTGATTCTGCACTTCCATGCTTGAATGAATATTTCTATGGAGTGTTATGATTGTGTTTGATGCATTTGCATACTCATTGATATTATCTCTAAATACATTCAAACTTATACTTCTATCTTTCTAGCATTAGAATCTTATTTTATCTTTTAGGATGATAGAAATCTATGACATTGTCTTAGAGTGTGCATTGACTTGGGGCATGAAATTAATAAAATAATATTTCTTGAAAACATGTTATTACCAAGTACAATGAATTAGCCTTTATTATAGTAGGTAATGGTGTTAATCAAATAGGGGGAGATTGTTGGGTATGCTTATTATAAACCACTCCTATTACCTAGATTTGATTGATCCCATAACCTAATTTTACTTTTTATGGACTTTATGATATATTGTAAGAAGTGTTAAACTTCATTTTTAGAATAGTCCATTTTGGTAGAATAGGCTTTAGATTGACATGTCTTAAAAATTTCTAAGTCTGGAAATTTCATGGTCAAGAGCTTGACCGTGAAACTCTTGACCGCTGGTCAATCCCTTGACCCCAAGGTATCGACCGCAAGCAAAGATTGTCCAAGTAACCAAGTTTGTTCAAACTTAACCATGGTCACACTAGTGTCCAAAACTATGGTTAGTTTAGAACGTTGCAAAGTTCAAATTTCAAATTTGAATATAACTATCAGTTGGACCACCACTACTCTGCAATAAAAGGACAACTCAGACTGAGCTCCAATCAGAATTCAACAGCTCATTGTCCTTCAATTTGGACCTCAAGTATTTTAAACGGCTAGTCTCTCATTCAAGGCTATAAATAGACCTTGAGTTCTTCATTGAGTATTGCTGAGATTCAAAGAGAGAAATTGTTGTTGAAATACTTGGTGATTAAAGATCATACTCAAGATTTCAAGAATCATTTGAATCTTCAATCTTTCGCCTTCAAATCTTCAAAGATCCGCAGCAACCTTCAAGCCCAGCAAATCTCAAGCCTTATAACACACAAGATTCATTAGGCTCTCAATCATATAGATTATAAAGATCTATCGATTCTTACTCACACACTCACCCTGATTGATCAATCACATAGATTGCATCATTAGGGATACACTGGTCTAAGTCTAGGATTTAATCTTCATAGAAAGTAGGTGTTGATTCAATACTTCATCTCTGTAATCTGTACTCAAGTGAATCAATATATACCTCATTCAAAATCCAAGACTGACCATCTTGGTAAAGGACGTAGATCTTTTAACAGATCGAACATTTCCAAATCATTGTGTTATTTACTTACTGCTCTTTACTTTCTACAAATTTACTTTAAGTTTTGTTCATCTTGTTCTTATTGTTCTTCATTGTTTATATTAATCCTGTATGTTGTTTAGTGTTTGAACTTTCAGATATTCAAACTTATTTTGAATTGTGTTTGTATGTTCTCCATATTGCCTAAGCTAAAATCTGACTAACTTATCATTTTGCCAAACTTTCTAGACAACAACTTTCAAACTCAACATCTACCTTGACCACATCATCTTGACCACATCCTCTTGACCGCATTCACTCGACCGCAAGTGGTCGACTGTGAAGTCCTTATTTTCTACACTTAGTGTTTTTGGTCAAAATCAACTCTACCTCATTTCTATCGAAAACTTTCGTTGTGCATATTACTCTTGAACTAGTGGTTTTCATTGACCGCAAAATTCATTGAGTAAGTACTTGGTTGAATTTTGAAAAATGGTTGAAATTTTAATAGGCTATTCACCCCCCCCCTCTAGCCTCTTTTCATACCCTTGTTGTGTCTCTGGGACCAACACTAATCAATCTCAAACTTTTCTTGCCTTTCTTGCTTGTGGGAATGCTTCCTACGTGATTGCTTATCACATAAGCATCCATGTGTTTTAGATACTTCTCAAGTTCCAAACAAATGGTAGCAAGTAATAAGACAATTAACATCTATAGAATCATCCACATGTTTCTAATCAATGTCTTTATCCGTCCTTAAGGCATTAGGTTTCTTAGGAATAAGATTTATAAAGAATTCATAACTTCCGATCTTGCTTCAGAACAATTCTTAAGCTCATAACTTGGTTAAAGAAGTTAATCTCATTGTCTTTAAGTGGGGTCTATCGCAGTGATTATACATGATTAATGTTTTAAATATTCTACAAAAATATGCAAATAAATATATACCTATATTGCATACCATTATCATTTAGAGATATTTAATGTATTTCGTAAATACTCCCACTAAATTATACACCTTCAAATACATCAATTGGATAATATAATTTATGTGGGCTAAGATCCATATTTCACTTGATCTTACGTTCGCGATGGCAAGATGCATAAAACCAAGTTATTTAGGTAGATAACTCCTTATCAATCATATTATATATGATTCTTAGATCCTTTATGATATTTATTTAGACATCTTATGTCAAACATGTTTTAATCTCATCTGTGCCTTAGGCCCAAACGCTTTTGATAGCCTAATTAAGTCAACCCACTTTAAACGCATAGGAACCACTCTTTCACTCATCTCGCTCATACAAACATAGAATTAATGCGCCTCGCGAGGGTTAGAGCCCGCATAAAACTACATGTGTACTTACAAGTGTTTTAATAATGGGTTGGCACAAGACTTAAAATTTTATGAAGGTTAATTAACATAGAGACATGCATCATATATTTAATTATGTCAAACATAATATAATATAGTCTTTGCATAATGTATGTTAATTAATCAAATTAATTAACAGAAGCAAAATCTTGTGATTTAATTATGTAGCAAAATTATGGGGACGGAATCTAAATTTTCTGTAAACAATTTACAGATTGGATATTTCATCCGTGTGTCAAGAAACAAGGCGTAAGCCTGCCATTGGCCCTTACGATGAATCAATTCAAATTTAGTTTCCTTCTCTGCAAACAATTTGCACTTTGTTCATAGGGAAAATTCTGAAACTTTTGAATCCGCAGAACATCTATAAATTGAGAGCACAAAACGCACCGTCGAAACTAAGCCATAAGGCAACCACAATCACGTACTAAAATCAAGAAACCAAGACAATTTTCCATATGGCCGAAACTAAGCCTAAGAGGCAACCACAATTCCGTATGGAACGATAATCTTGTTTCAATATCCTTTATTGTCTCATCAATTTCACAGACTACAGCAATCTTGAACTCTTTAGAATTCTGATTTTGCAATTTTCTAGAATAAATCATATTTCAGGAAACACGGTTTCGAAAACCTGCCATCTGAAACCAGATTCAGTTCCTGATTCGAATTCTGTAAACGATTTACAGAACAATCAGAAAACCAGAAAACAAAACAAATCTGCCCAGGAAACCCTAGGGCGCCGTACGGCTCTCTAAGAGGCGTATGGATCCTAGGGCGCCGTATGGTGCCTTATTCCAGATTTCCAGAATTTTTAAATTCGATCAATTTCATTATCGTGTTCATGCATTAATCAGATTAAACCAACACGGATTTACAGATTACGAATTTAAATAGATCTAATCAATATCATGAACAAACAACTTATTACATATATAAAATAGATCTAATTATCAATACATATAATCCAATTATTAATTGATAACCCTAACATGTAATTATTCATATGGATCTCATCAATATAACAATCACATAATCCCCATATTCATGCTCATAAACCCTAATCACATATTCATCTTATTATCATGCAAATCAGATAATCGAATTAAACAATTTTAAACATGATATATTAAAATAATCAACGATGAATGGGGCTCTGATACCACTGCTGGGTTTTGATGCATCATGCGCAGCGGAATAATAACATGTAATCAAACACCCATGAGCCCGGATCCGTGCATGTTGATTAAATTAAATACAAGATGAAAGAAACTAACCCTTGAAGATCGCATCCATGAACACAGACTTTAAGGTGCTAAAGCAAACACCCTCTATCGGTATCCACAAGTCGAACGGACTCAAGAACACCTCTTGATGCGACTGCTAGATCTAAAGGCTTGATGAAGAAATGCTTTCTTCGTAAGAATTTTTTTGCTTCTTTGATTATTGAATTTGAAGATTCTAAATCTCAAAATAAATAATCCTCTCTCTCAATGTTTTATTGTTTCTCAAAACAATTGTTATTGATTTCTAAAATCAACCATTGAAGCTATCAATCCCGGCTGCATATATTTATATAAAGGTTTGACCTAATTCCATTTGGGCTTGGGATTCCTTATCAGACAAGGAATCTGAACAATCTGACCAGAATCGCGTAAGGCAGCCGTACGGCTCTCTAGGAGCCGTACGACACTCTTCCAGCCGTACGGTCATAGTTCAAATTCCCAGATTTTTCCAGCCATTTCAATTCGTTCTATTGTGTGTGACCAAATAGGATTATACTAAATTGCCAACAAATCCGAACAAGTCAAAACCCGTAAGTCATAAGCGGACTCTAGCAGGCCATTATGACTACCAAATTAGAATAACTTTGAAAGTCCAAAGTTACCTTATAGAACATATCACAATCCCTTTGTCACGCGATATCATATTGGACATAAGTCATGTTCCAAGTCAACTTATATTGTCCAATGCTTTCTCGATCTTGAGTAGATTGATATGAGCAAATGACATTGATCACATCAATTCATTTGGCCATAGTCATGCACTATCATCAATCTCACTCATCGAGTCACCTAAGTAGATATCTCTCTGAAGAGGGACAAATCCCATCTTGACGTATCATTATTTCCTACAAGAATCTGATTATGCCAATCGCAGCCTTTATAACCACCCACTTAAGGGTAGCGTTTAAGTACGTCAAACATAATGTTCATCATGTGGAAGACCATGATAATCTTAGGTCTAAGGATTCAAATGGTATGACTATTATGAGATTTAATTATGACATTTGACCATGACATAAATCTCATAACGGGTCTATCCAGTACATTGTTCTCCAACAAGTATCGACAGTTTTAATCCGCATCCTATGCACCATAATCATCATATGATTATCCATTAAACTCGTGCTAGCTATTCATAAGTGCTAGAGACAATGATTATTATAATAAACATATAAAAGATATAATAATCGGGTTTGTTATCTTTATAACAATGAAGTTATGATGTAACGATAGGCCTTTCTCAAGGGACTAGGGCATAATATCCAACAGTTCCATCATCGAGTAGCACACTTCCATTAGAAGAAGAATCTCAAGAGCCTATCTTACGTAAGAGTCAGCGTGGACATATTCCTCAACGTCGTTTCGACATCGAAAATGAATCATTTATGGCTGATGCACATGATGTTGATGAGACAAGAAGCTATAAAGAGGCTATCACATCACCTACTAGTAAAAAATGGATGAAAGCAATGGATGATGAAATGGAATCAATGAAAACCAATAATGTTTGGGAATTAGTTGATTTACCTCTAGGGCGAAAGACTATAGGAAATAAGTGGATCCTACGAGTCAAACGCAAAGTGGATGGTTCCATTGAAAGATACAAGGATCTCTTAGTATCTAAAGGTTATACTCAACAAGAGGGTAAAGACTACGAGGAAACTTCCTCTCCTGTAGTAAGGTTTGCCTCAATAAGATTGATTCTAGCTATTGTAGCTCGTTTGGACTTAGAACTTCATCAAATGGATGTTAAAACATCTTTTCTCAACGGAGAATTGAATGAAGATATTTATATGGATAAACCTGAGGGTTTCATTATAAAAGGAAGTGAAAACAAAGTTTGTAAACTCAAACGATCCATATACGGTCTCAAGCAAGCATCCAGGCAGTGGTACTTAAGATTTCACCACTCAATAATTAATTATGGATTTATGATGATCGAAGAAGATCACTGTGTCTATCTCAAATGATCTAAGAGTGATTTTGTTATCCTTTTACTTTATGTGGATGATATCTTAATAGCTGGAAAAAAATTGGAGTTGTTGAAAGCCAATAAGATGTGGTTGTCCCCAAATTTTTAAATGAAGGACATGGGTGAAGCATAATTCGTACTGGGTGTTCGAATATATCTGAAACATTCTGAAATACTCCTTAGTCTGTCTCAAGAGACTTACCTTAAACAAGTTCTTGAACACTTTGGTATGAATCAATGCAAACCACTTGACACTCCTATGGCTAAGAATGAAAAGTTGAGTCTTGATGATTGCCCTAAGACTGAGGAAGAAAAGAATAAGATGTCTAGAGTTCCATATCACAGTGCTATTGGCAAGTTAATATATGCAGTCATGTGTACACGTCCAGATTTAGCTTTCCCAGTTGGCATGGTTAGTCATTATCAATCTAATCCTAGAAGAGCACATTGGGGAGCAGTTAAAAGGATATTACGTTATCTAAAAGGAACTGTTGACTACATGTTGTGTTATCAAGGATCCAACTCATGGATAGTTGGTTATAGTGATGCTGATTGGGGAGGAGATAATGATAACCGAAAGTCAACATTGTTGGGTTTTTAGGGTCCTTGCGCAGCGGAAACGACAATATGAAAAAAAAAAAAAAACCCTAGATCCCATGGATCCATTCATGATGATTAAACTAATAGGAAGATGAATTTAGAATACTAACTGTTGTTGTGCGTTTAAAATTTTCGGATCTTCAAATCTTCAAGTCTTCAAGCTTTATGATTTGATCTTCTCCACGTTCTTCGGATCACGATCACAGGAATACGAACTTGAGATGCTAAAGCAATCATCCTCTATGTGTATCCACACGCGAAAGAATATCTAGAACAATTCTAGATCTGGACTGCTAGATCCCATAGAAACTCTTTCTATCAAAAGGCTATATGAATTGATTGGTGTTCTTGAGCTTTTTGATTCTCAATCTAAACTCAACAATGTGTTTCACAAACACATCGACGCTCCCAATTATGATACAATATCTACTCCATCAATACCATATTGACTAGCGTTAAGAGAGGGGTATTTATACTTATTAAACCCAACTAGTTTAGGTTTAAAAGTCAAATTCCGGTCAAAACACTGAGTCAAAAGTTCCCATCTACGTAACAGAGGGTCTGGCCGGGTAGCATAGGGGGTCTGGTCAGACCGTGACTTGAACCCTTTGGTCCGGTAGGGTCTTGGCATGGGTCCGGCCGGACCTATTCCACTTTCCAGCCTTTTTCGATTTTTTCGTTAAAATCTGATTTTAAGGATTTACGAAATTCCAATTTTAGCCTTTTCGCAAATTCGTTCTTTTGTGTGTGACCCCATAGGATTATATTAAGTTGGATATGAGTCAAACCAATGTCAAAATCATAAATCATGAGCGGACTCTAGCAAGCCATCATGACTACCCAATTAATATAACTTAACAAAGTTCGTTTATCCTTATAGAACATATCACAATCCTTTTGTCACGTGATATCATATTGAGCATAAGCTACGGTCTTAGTCAACTTAAGTGTCCAATGCTTTCTCGATCCCGAGTAGATTGATATGAGCAAATGACATTGAACACATCAATTCATTTGGGCATGCCCATGCACTATCATCAATCTTACTCTCGAATGGCCAAGCAGATATCTCTCTTGAGATAAGTGGGACAACATCCCATCTTGACTTTGTTGGGTTTCGGAGTAACAAGCGTAGCAGAATAAAGTTTTTAAAATTTTCATGAAACCCAAAGCCATAGATCCATTCATATAATTAAGTCAAATACAATATAATGAATACTAGAAAACTAACCCTTGATGCCTTTGAGTTTAGTCTTTGATCTTGGTGGAGAAATCGAAGCTTGATTACGAACAAGTAAGAACACGAACTTTGAAGATGATGAGCTTCACCCTCTAGCGGTATCCAAACCTCGAACGAATATCAAGAGCACTTGATCTTGGTTGCTAGACCAAATTGAGAAACACGTTTTCTCAATTGTATTTTGACTATATGGAATATTATTGTGTTTTTTCTTGTTCTTCAATCTAAGGATTTCTTAGAACAAGAAATAACTCTCAAAAACTCTTTGGAGGCTTGCAAAAACACATGTACTGATTTTGGTCGAATTAGGGCTGTTTATATACAAGTTACACCTATTCTAAATAGGTAACTTATGTCTAAACCCGCAAGAAAACGGATTAAGGAAAGTTCCTGCCGAAACCGACTGGTCCGACCGGGTACAGAACAAGGTCCGCCCGGACCTATCATGGTCCGACCGGGTCTTGAACCTGGTCCGCCCAGACCTATCCTTTTCCACTTTTCTCCTTCTAATTCCTTAAATCCCCGAATGGTCCTTCGACCCAATATTCCATTATAGTCCTTTATGATTCGTTCTATTTGTGTGTAACCCTCTAGGATTACACTAAGTTGGAAATGGGTTCAAACATGAAACCATAAGATATGATTAGGTTCTAGCAAACCATCATACCGACCCAAATAGTGTAACTAGATACAAGTTCGCATTCCTTTAGAATATGTCACAATCCTTTTATCCACGATGTCATTGAACACAAGTCATGGTCAACAAGTCAACTTGTCTTTGTTCAATACTTTCTCGATTCCGAATATGTTGATAATCCAAATGACATTGATCCATGTTGGGTTTCAATCAAACATGCGCAGCGGAATTTAGCATTTAAAATTTTGAAACCCAAAGCCATGGATCCGTTCATATGATTAAATCAAATACAACATAAGAATAAAAGAATAAACTAACCCTTGATGGCTATCAAATTCTCTTGGTCTTTGGTGGAGATTTGAAGACTTGATCACGATCACAAAGCTTGAACACGAACTTTGAAGATGATGATTTTCACCCTCTAGCGGTATCCACACTTCGAACGAATATCAAAGGAGCTTCTTTGATCTTGGTTGCTAGACCAAATTGTGAAACACTTTTTCACAATCAAAAGAACTATATGGAATTTATTTTGTGTATTATTTTTGTTCCTCAACCAAGAATGTCTTGGAACAAAATAAACCCTCTCTCAAACTCTTTGAGACTCACACAATCATTAGCATCGAGTGCTGGCCGAATTTGGTCTTTTATACACAAGTATGACCTATTCCAAATAGGAAACTTGTGTCAAAATCCGTCCAAAATTCGTTTCCTAATCAAATTAGGAATCTGCCACCCGACAGTACTGTGCGGCCGCCCAGAATGCACTGTACGGTCGCACAACTATCTGAAACAAAGCTGGTACAAAACTAAGATAAGTGTGCGGCCGCGCAGTCCATACTGTGCGGTCGCCCACTTTCTAGAAAGTCCAGAATTTCCAAAATTCCAATGTAGTCCTTTTTAAAGATTCGTTCTATTGTGTGTGACCCTCTAGGATTATACTAAGTTGGCAATGGGTTCAAACATGAAACCATAAGATATGATTAGGTTCTAGCAAACCGTCATACCTACCTAAATAGTATAACTAGATACAAGTTCGCATTCCTTTAGAATATGTCACAATCCCTTTGTCCACGACGTCATTGAACACAAGTCATGGTCAATAAGTCAACTTGTTTTGTTCAATACTTTCTCGATTCCGAATATATTGATAATCCAAATGACATTGATCCAATCAATTCATTTGAGTCCGGCCGAACATTTCATCAACATCATTCCTACGAGAGGCCCAAGCTTGACATCTCTCCGAGGAGGGACAAATTCATTTAGCTTATTATTCTTCCCTACGTGAATCCGATTATGCCAATCATACCCTTTATAACTACTCGGTTAAAAGTAGCGTTTGAATATGTCAAACATAATGTTCATCAAGTGGAAGACTATAATAACTTCATGTCTAAGGATTCAAATGACATAACTAATATGAGATATATGTATGACATAGACCATGACATAAATCTCATAAAGCGGGTCATGTCCAGTACCTTGTTCCAAACAAGTACCCATAAATCTAACATGATCATCCCATGATCATTTAGCCTTTATACTAGTGCTTAACAAGTATTAGGGACGGAGATTATATTTACGTCTCCCCTATCAACGATCTCTCGAATGATATGAAAACGCCTAAGTATGTGTTTGGATTTCTGATGTGCTCTTGGTTCCTTTGCTTGAGCAATAGCACCATTATTATCACAATAAAGGTCTATTGGATTAGCAATACTAGGAACCACTTCAAGTTCAGTTATGAACTTCTTAATCCAAACAGCTTCCTTTGCAGCATCCGATGCAGCAATATACTCAGCTTCTGTTGTAGAATCAGCGGTTGTACTTTGCTTTGAACTCTTCCAGCTTACAGCTCCACCATTTAACATAAACACAAAACCTGATTGCGATCGGCTATCATCTTTGTCGGTTTGGAAGCTTGCATCCGTGTAAGCATTTACAACGAGATCATCTTCCATTCCTCCATAGACCAAAAACGAGTCTTTAGTTCTTCTTAAGTACTTAAGAATTGCTTTTACAGCTATCCAGTGATTTTCGCTAGGGTCGGATTGGTATCTACTTGTCATGCTCAAAGCATAAGACACATCCGGCCTAGTACAAATCATGGCATACATGATGGACCCAATTGCCGAAGCATATGGAACATCATTCATTTTGTCACGCTCATCTTTTGTCTTAGGACATTGAGTCTTGCTTAGAGAAACTCCATGTAACACGGGCAAGGTACCTCTCTTAGAATTTTCCATACAGAATCTTCTAATGACCTTGTCAATGTATGTACTTTGGCTTAAACCAAGTAGCCTCCTTGATCTATCTCTATAGATCTTAATGCCAAGTATATATGCGGCTTCACCCATATCTTTCATTGCGAAGCACTTTCCTAACCAAGTCTTCACAGACTGAAGTGTAGGAATGTCGTTTCCAATGAGCAATATGTCATCCACGTATAAAATAAGGAATAGCACTATGCTCCCACTAATCTTCTTGTATACACAAGGCTCATCTTCATTCTTGATGAAACCAAACTCTTTGACCGATTCATCAAAACGGAGATTCCAACTCCTTGAAGCTTGCTTCAATCCATAGATGGATCTTTGCAATTTGCATACCTTAGAATCTTGTTCAAAACCTTCTGGTTGTGTCATATACACATCCTCTTGGAGTTTTCCATTCAGGAAAGCGGTTTTGACGTCCATCTGCCATATTTCATAGTCATGATATGCGGTAATAGCAAGCAAAATTCTTATAGACTTGATCATTGCTACGGGTGAAAAGGTCTCATCATAGTCAATACCATGAACTTGCCTATAACCCTTCGCTACAAGCCTAGCTTTGTAAGTATGCACCTTCCCATCCATGTCAGTCTTCTTCTTGAAGACCCATTTGCATCCTATGGTTTTTACACCTTCGGGCGCATCAATCAAATTCCAAACTTGATTGTCTTGCATGGATTGCAATTCGGATTCCATGGCTCCAAGCCACTTGTCCGAATCAGGAGAAGATATCGCCTCTTGGTAGGTTGACGGTTCATCATTCTCAATGATTTCTACCTCATTACTATCCGTTACGAGAAATCCATATCTCTCGGGCTCGGATCGTAACCTACTAGATCTTCGAGATGCTTGTGTATTTTGAACAGGTTCCACAACTCCTTGTGGTTCTTGTTCATGTTCCACTATTGGTTCAATGTTATTTTCTGGGTCTCGAATTTCTTCAAGATTTATTTTACTCCCACTGATTTCTTTGGAGAGAAACTCTTTCTCTAGAAAGACACCGGTTCGGGCAACAAACACTTTGTTGTCCTCTCGGTTGTAAAAGTAATATCCTTTAGTTTCCTTAGGATATCCCACGAAAATACATTTATCAGATTTGTGTGCTAGTTTGTCAGAGATAAGTCTCTTGACATAAACTTCGCAACCCTAAATCCTCATGAAAGATAAACTAGGTTTCTTTCCACTCCACATCTCATATGGAGTCTTTGGAACCGATTTAGTTGGAACTTGATTTAGTGTGAAAGCAGCGGTTTCTAGGGCGTAACCCCAAAAGGATATTGGAAGATCAACTTGACTCATCATTGATCGAACCATGTCTAACAAAGTCCGATTTCTCCTCTCAGACACACCATTCCATTGTGGTGTTCCGGGCGGAGTCAATTGTGAAACTATTCCACAATTCTTTAGATGATCATCAAATTCTTGACTTAAGTATTCACCACCTCGATCTGATCGAAGTGCCTTTATACTTTTGCCAAGTTGTTTTTCTACTTCATTTTGAAATATTCTAAATATCTCAAATGCTTCACTTTTATGTTTCATTAGGTAAACATACCCAAATCTACTATAATCATCAGTGAAGGTTATGAAGTATTGAAATCCTACCCTAGCATTGCTACTTAATGGTCCGCATACATCGGAATGTATCAACCCCAATAAGTCGCTTGCCCTTTCACCCAACTTGGTAAAAGCTGTCTTAGTCATTTTTCCAAGAAGACACGACTCACAAGTATCATATGACTCTAAGTCACATGAACCCAAAAGTCCGTCCCCATAGAGTTTTGAGATACGCTTCTCATTAATATGACCAAGACGGCAATGCCACAAATAAGTATGATTTACATCATTAGGTTTACATTTCTTATTTACATGATAGACATTATTTTCATTCTTGACATCCAAGATATAAAGGCCATTAAATGAATTAGCAATACCATAAAGCACATCATTTAAATAAATAGAAAATTTCTTGTTCTCAATAAGAAACTTAAAACCTTCATTATCCAAACAAGAAATTAAAATAATATTTCTGCTTAAATCCGGAACATAATAACAATTGTTCAAAACAAGAATTAATCCAGAAGGTAAAGTGACTTCATAAGTCCCTACGTCTAATGCAGCAACTCTTGCTCCATTCCCCACACGTAGATCTACTTCACCTTCTTTAAGCAGTCTCCTATTCTTTAATCCCTGCACATTTAGATAAATGTGAGAACCACATCCGGTATCCAATACCCAAGAATCAGTGGTAGAAAGGAGAATATCTATCATATAGATACCTGAAGTCGACGCAGCCTTGCTGCTCTTCTTCTTCTTTTGCTCTTCCAAGAAAGCCTTGCAATTACATTTCCATTGACCAATTTCTTGACAATGGAAACAGATTGCATCTTTTTGTGAATCGGGGTTTGCCTCAGAAGCCTTGGCAACCTTTGCCTTGCTTATCTTGGGTTTGACAACTTTTGCCTTACCCTTGCCTTTGGCACCAGGCTTCTTCCCATCATGAACCAAGAGCACGGGAGAACCTTTCTCCACAATTTTCATCTCTACAGTTTTGAGCATCCCATGCAACTCAGAGAGATTCTTATCCATTCCATGCATGTTATAATTCATTACAAACTGATTATAACTTTTAGGCAATGAATTAAGAATGAGATCCGTGGCTAGCTCCAATGGGATTGGATAGCCAAGTTTCTCAAGGTGCTCTACATAACCTTTCATTTTAAGAAAGTGAGGACTCACTTGTTGCCCTTCATTCATTTTACTAGTAGTGAATGCAACAATGGTCTTGTACCTCTCTTGCCTAGCTTGCTCTTGAAACATGGTTCTCAACTCCACGCCTATCTCATAGGCTTCCAAATGTTCCAAACTTTGTTGGAGTTTTGAACACATAGCGGCAAGCATGAGACAACTTACATCTCTAGAATCATTACGATGTTTCTTGTAATTGTCTCTTTCTACCCTAGGGGAGTAGGAGGTGGTTCAGCGGGGAGAGGCCCATCGAGAATGTACAACTTATCTTCTTGCCTAAGAACGATTCTTATGCTACGGATCCAATCCATAAAGTTGGTACCATTCTCTTCGAGCTTATCCTTCTCAAGGATCGATCGCAACGACATTGATTGAGTGTTATTAGTCATTATCTACAAATATGCAAAAATTTCCAAAATTTAATAAGTGTCGGTTTTCATTAAAGAGATAAATAATGTATTTTTCAAACAAAATACTCCCACTAAATTATATAACCTTTATACACATCCAATGTATAATATAATTCAAATAGGTTAAGATCCAACTTTAATTTAATTTCAAGTCCGCTAAGGTGGATTACACAAAATCAAATAGGTAGACAACTCTTGTCAATCATATCTCATATGACTCTTAATTCCTTTTATGAGATTCTTTAAGAAATCCAATTTCAAAAAGCATGTTAAACCTCATCTTTGCCTAGGCCCAAAACTGTTTTGACGCCCAATTAAATCCAACCATTTTAAACGCATAGTTAATGTGTCCCGCTAGGGCGTGCCCACATTATCTATCTTGCTCATACATAAATAAATTTAATGCATCTCGCTAGGGCGAATCTACATTAAAATCACTCATGTAATAACAAGTGTTTTAATCATGGCATGGCAATAAGAGACTTAAAACTTTCTTTGAAGGTTCATCACATATAGCATATAACACATTTATGAGCACATAATATAAACATGTTACACATCAAGTTTAGCCACTAAATTAATCTCCATTAATTTAAGCATGATATTTATGTGTCATTAGTTTCTCTATAATTATGAGGATGAGACTATTTCAACTTTGGTCATTATCTCCAAATCAAGACAACAAGAAGTGCGGTCGAACTAAGCCATTAGGCAACCACAATCCCGCACTAATTCAAGAAATCAAGAAAGTAGTCCATGTGGCCGAAACTAAGCAATAGATGGTCTCGATGAACGTAGGCCAATTGCATTCACAATTCCACATGGATCTCCAATCATTGAATCAAGAACTTTGTTTCTCAATTTTAGCAATTATGAACTCTTCATAATTCTAACTTCGTTTTATCTTTGAAACTTTGATTGCGATCATTTTGGGAAACACAATCTCGATGAACGCAGATTAGCCATCCAAAACTTGAACCAATCTAGGAATCACAAGACTAAAACAAATAGGAAAATCAAACCCCAAAATCCACACACAAACCAACTACCCAAACCCATTCCAGATCAGCAAGTCTGGACTGGTTCTGTTACTGGTTCTGTTGAATCTTTCGAAAATTCCAGATTCTGGTTTTCAACCAAAATCAGACCTTCTGATCACCTTGTGCGGCCGCCCAAAAACCCTTGTGCGGTCGCCCAAAACTGTGCGGCCGCCCAAGGCGTTTTGTGCGGTCGCCCAGTGCCATCAGAATGTGCAGAATTTTTAAGTTCGAAAATTTTGTCTCAAAATTGTTTTTCCCCGATTATTAAAACTTTGATCCAATCAAAAATTAATAACCAACATTCTGAATCCACCATAATTTATTTATTGCGATTGAATCGTGCGATTAAAGTTGCAAAACAATAAACCACATAAAATCACAAAACACATAAACAACATATATTCCAATATTCAAATCATGCAAGGCACATAAACAATTTATATACACATAACATGATCCAAGTATTGAATTAATCAACATGAACGGGCTCTGATACCACTGTTGGGTTTCGATCAAACATGCGCAGCGGAATTTAGCATTTAAAATTTTGAAACCCAAAGCCATGGATCCGTTCATATGATTAAATCAAATACAACATAAGAATAAAAGAATAAACTAACCCTTGATGGCTATCAAATTCTCTTGGTCTTTGGTGGAGATTTGAAGACTTGATCACGATCACAAAGCTTGAACACGAACTTTGAAGATGATGATTTTCACCCTCTAGCGGTATCCACACTTCGAACGAATATCAAAGGAGCTTCTTTGATCTTGGTTGCTAGACCAAATTGTGAAACACTTTTTCACAATCAAAAGAACTATATGGAATTTATTTTGTGTATTATTTTTGTTCCTCAACCAAGAATGTCTTGGAACAAAATAAACCCTTTCTCAAACTCTTTGAGACTCACACAATCATTAGCATCGAGTGCTGGCCGAATTTGGTCTTTTATACACAAGTATGACCTATTCCAAATAGGAAACTTGTGTCAAAATCCGTCCAAAATTTGTTTCCTAATCAAATTAGGAATCTGCCACCCGACAGTACTATGCGGCCGCCCAGAATGCACTGTGCGGTCGCACAACTATTTTAAACAAAGCTGGTACAAAACTGAGATAAGTGTGCGGCCGCCCAGTCCATACTGTGCGGTCGCCCACTTTCCAGAAAGTCCAGAATTTCCAAAATTCCAATGTAGTCCTTTTTAAAGATTCGTTCTATTGTGTGTGACCCTCTAGGATTATACTAAGTTGGCAATGGGTTCAAACATGAAACCATAAGATATGATTAGGTTCTAGCAAACCGTCTACCTACCCAAATAGTATAACTAGATACAAGTTCGCATTCCTTTAGAATATGTCACAATCCCTTTGTCCACGACGTCATTGAACACAAGTCATGGTCAATAAGTCAACTTGTTTTGTTCAATACTTTCTCGATTCCGAATATGTTGATAATCCAAATGACATTGATCCAATCAATTCATTTGAGTCCGGCCGAACATTTCATCAACATCATCCTACGAGAGGCCCAAGCTTGACATCTCTCCGAGGAGGGACAAATTCATTTAGCTATTATTCTTCCCTACGTGAATCCGATTATGCCAATCATACCCTTTATAACTACTCGGTTAAAAGTAGCGTTTGAATATGTCAAACATAATGTTCATCAAGTGGAAGACTATAATAACCACATGTCTAAGGATTCATATGACATAATTAATATGAGATATATGTATGACATAGACCATGACATAAATCTCATAAAGCGGGTCATGTCCAGTACCTTGTTCCAAACAAGTACCCATAAATCTAACATGATCATCCCATGATCATTTAGCCTTTATACTAGTGCTTAACAAGTACTAGGGACGGAGATTATTATAAGTAAACATGAACAACAATAATAATCAAAACATCTCTTTATTGATATGAAATAAATGATAACAATTACAACATTTATTAACCGTGCCTAGGGCACCACTACCAACAATCCAATCAATTCATTTGAGTCCGGCCGAACATTTTCATCAACATCATTCCTACGAGAGGCCCAAGCTTGACATCTCTCCGAAGAGGGACAAATCCATTTAGCTTATTATTCTTCCCTACATGAATCCGATTATGCCAATCATACCCTTTATAACTACCCGGTTAAAGGTAGCGTTTGAATATGTCAAACATAATGTTCATCAAATGGAAGACTATAATAACTTCATGTCTAATGATTCAAATGACATAACTAATATGAGATATATGTATGACATTGACCATGACATAGATTTCATAGAGCGGGTCATGTCCAGTACTAAACAAGTACCTATAAATCTAACATAATCATCCCATGATTATTTAGCCTTTACACTAGTGCTTAACAAGTACTAGGGATGGAGATTATTATAAGTAAACATGAACAACAATAATAATCAAAACATCTCTTTATTAATATGAATAAATGATAACAATTACAACGTTTATCAAACGTGCCTAGGGCACCAACACCAACAATCTCCCACTTGCCCTAGGCCCAATCTCCCATGTATCTTATACCCATGGACCTAACATGACCATCATGTTTAGCTTGTGGAAGTCCCTTTGTTAGCGGGTCCGCGACATTGTCATCAGTAGGTACTCTACATATATTTACGTCTCCCCTATCAATGATTTATCGAATGATATGAAAACGCCTAAGTATGTGTTTGGATTTCTTATGTTCCCTTGGTTCCTTTGCTTGAGCAATAGCACCATTATTATCACAATAAAGATCTATTGGATTAGCGATACTAGGAACCACTTCAAGTTCACTAATAAACTTCTTAATCCAAACAGCCTCCTTTGCAGCATCCGATGCAGCAATATACTCAGCTTCCGTTGTAGAATCAGCGGTTGTACTTTGCTTGGAACTCTTCCAGCTTACAGCTCCACCATTTAACATGAACACAAAACCCGATTGTGATCGACTGTCATCTCTGTCGGTTTGGAAGCTTGCATCCGTGTAAGCATTTACCACGAGATCATCTTCCATTCCTCCATAGACCAAAAACGAATCCTTAGTCCTTCTCAAGTACTTAAGGATTGCTTTTACAGCAATCCAGTGATTTCACCGGGGTCGGATTGGTATCTACTTACCATGCTCAAAGCATAAGATACATCCAGCCTAGTACATATCATGGCATACATGATGGACCCAATTGCCGAAGCATATGGAACATCATTCATTTTCTCACGCTCATCTTTTGTCTTAGGACATTGAGTCTTGCTTAGAGAAACTCCATGTAGTACTGGCAAGGTACCTCTCTTAGAATTTTCCATGCGAAATCTTCTAATGACCTTGTCAAAGTATGTACTTTGTCTTAAACCAATTAGCTTCTTTGATCTATCTCTGTAGATCTTAATTTTAAGGATATATGCGGCTTCACCCATATCTTTCATTGCGAAGCACTTTCCTAACCAAGTCTTTACAGACTGAAGTGTAGGAATGTCGTTTCCAATGAACAATATGTCATCCACATATAAAACAAGGAATAGCACTATGCTCCCACTAATATTCTTGTATAAACAAGGTTCATCTTCGTTTTTGATGAAGCCAAACTCTTTGACCGATTCATCAAAACGGAGATTCCAACTCCTAGAATCTTGCTTCAACCCATAGATGGATTTCTGCAATTTGCATACTTTAGAACTTTGTTCAAAACCCTCGGGTTGTGTCATATAGACATCCTCTTACAAATTCCCGTTAAGGAAAGCGGTTTTGACATCGATTTGACATATTTCATAGTTATGATATGCGGCAATGGCAAGCAAAATTCTTATAGACTTGATCATTGCTACGGGTGAAAAGGTTTCATCATAGTCAATACCATGAACTTGCCTATAACCTTTCGCTACAAGTCTAGCTTTGTAAGTATGCACCTTTCCCATCCATGTCAGTCTTCTTCTTGAAGACCCATTTGCATCCTATGGTTTTAACTTCGGGCGCATCAATCAAGTTTCAAACTTGATTATCTTGCATGGATTATAATTCGGATTCCATGGCTCCAAGCCACTTCTTCGAATCAGGATAAGACATAGCCTTTTGGTAGGTGGTCGGTTCATCATTATAAATGATCTCCACCTCATTACTATCTATTACGAGAAAACATATCTCCGGGCTTGGACCGTAACCTACTAGATCTGCGAGTTACTTGTGAATTTTGAACAGGTTCCACAATTCCTTGTGGTTCTTGTTCTTGTTCTACTATCGGTTCTATGTCATTTTCTGGGTTTCAAACCTCTTCGAGATTTATTTTACTCCCACTGATTTCTTTGGAGAGAAACTCTTTCTCTAGAAAGATACCAGTTCGCGCAACAAAGACTTTGTTGTCCGTTTGGTTGTAAAAGTAATATCCTTTAGTTTCCTTAGGATATCCCATAAAAATACATTTATCAGATTTGTGTGCAAGTTTGTCTGAGACAAGTCTTTTGACAAAAGCTTCGCAACCCCAAATCTTCATGAAAGACAAACAAGGTTTCTTTTCGCTCCACATTTCATATGGAGTCTTTTGAACCGATTTTGTTGGAACACGATTTTGTGTGAAAGTAGTGCTTTCTAGAGCATGACCCCAAAAGTATAAAGGAAGATCAACTCGACTCATCATTGATCGAAACCATGTCTAACAAGGTCGATTCCTCCTCTCAGACACACCATTCATTGTGGTGTCCATTGTGTGTGTTCGGGTGGAGTCAATTGTGAAATTATTCCATAATTCTTTAGATGATCATCGAATTCATGACTCAAGTATTCTCCACCTCGATCCTATCGAAGTGCCTTAATACTTTTGCCAAGTTGTTTTCTACTTCATTTTGAAATATTCTAAATATCTCAAATGCTTCATTTTTTATGTTTCATTAGGTAAACATACCCAAATCTACTATAATCATCAGTGAAGATTATGAAGTATTGAAATCCTCCCCTAGCATGTCTACTTAATGGTCCGCATACATCGGAATGTACCCACCCCAATAAGTCGCTTGCCCTTTCACCTAGCTTGGTAAAAGGTGTCTTAGTCATTTTTTCAAGAAGACACGACTCGCAAGTATCATATGACTCAAGATCACATGAACCCAAAAGGCCATCCCCATGGAGCTTTGAGATACGCTTCTCATTAATATGACCAAGACGGCAATGCCACAAATAAGTATGATTTACATGATTAGGTTTAGATTTCTTATTTATATGATAGACATTTTCATCATTCTTGACATCCAAGACATAAAGGCCATAAAATGAATTTGCAATACCATAAAGCACATCATTTAAATAAATAGAAAATATCTTATTCTCAATAAGAAACTTAAAACCTTCATTATCCAAACAAGAAATTGAAATAATATTTCTACTTAAATCCGGTACATAATAGCAATTGTTCAAAACAAGTATTAAACCGGAAGGTAAAGTGACTTCATAAGTCCCTACGTCTAATGCAGCAACTCTTGCTCCATTCCCCACACGTAGGTCTACTTCACCCTCTTTAAGCAGTCTCCTATTCTTTAGTCCCTACACATTTAAACAAATGTGAGAACCACATCCGGTATCCAATACCCAAGAATTAGTGGTAGAAAGGAGAATATCTATCATATAGATACCTGAAGTCGACGCAATCCCACTGCTCTTCTTCTTCTTTTGCTCTTCCTTAAAAGCCTTGCAATTACGTTTCCAATGACAAATTTCTTGACAATGGAATCAAATTACATCCTTTTATGAATCGGGTTTTGCCTCTGGAGCCTTGGCAACCTTTGCCTTGCTTATCTTGGGTTTGACAACTTTCTTACCCTTTCCTTTGGCACTACCCTTCTTCCTATCTTGAACCATGAGCACAGGAGAACCTTTCTCCACAATCTTCATCTCCGCAGTTTTAAGCATACCATGCAACTCGGAGAGATTCTTATCCATTCCATGCATGTTATAATTCATCACAAACTAATTATAACATTTAGGCAATGAATTAAGAATGAGATCCGTGTCTAGCTCCAATGGGATTGGATAGCCAAGTTTCTCAAGATGCTCTACATAGTCTTTCATTTTAAGCATGTGAGGACTCACTTGTTGCCCTTCACCCATTTTGCAAGAAGTGAATGCAACATTGGTCTTGTACCTTTCTTGCCTAGCTTGCTCTTGAAACATGGTTCTCAACTCCACGCCTATCTCATAGGCTTCCAAATGTTCCAAACTTTGTTGGAGTTTTGAGCACATAGTAGCAAGCATGAGACAACTTACATCTCTAGAATCATTACGATGTTTCTTGTAACTGTCTCTTTCTGCCCTAGGGGCAGTGGCTTCTGGTTCAACAGGAAGAGGTCCATCGAGAATGTACAACTTATCTTCTTGCCTAAGAACTATTCTTAGGCTACAGATCCAATCCATAAAGTTCGTACCATTCTCTTGGAGCTTATCCTTTTCAAGGATCGATCGCAACGAAATTGATTGAGTGTTGGTAGTCATTATCTACAATTATGCAAAAAAAAAAATCAAAATTTAATAAGTACCAATTTCATTAAAGAAATAAACTATGTATTTTTTTCAAAAAAATACTCCCACTAAATTATACAACCTTCTTATACATCCAATGTATAATATAATTTAAATGGGCTAAGATCCAACTTTAATTTAATTTCAAGTACGCTTTGGCGCACCGCTCAAAATCAAATTAATTAGGTAGACAAACATGTAAATCATATCTCATATGACTCTTAGATCCTTTTTCTGAGATTCATTAAGAAATCCAATTTCAAAAAACATGTTAAATCTCATCTTTGCTTTAAGCCCAAAACTGTTTTGATGCTTAATTAAGTCCAACCATTTTAAACGCATAGGAAACTCTTATTCACTCATCTTGCTCATACATGAATAAAATCAATGCACCTCGCTTTGGCGAGCCCACACAAAATTACCCATGTACTTACAAGTGTTTTAATCATGGCATGGCAAGAGGACTTAAAATTTTCTTGAAGGTTTATCACATATAGCATATAACACATTTATGAGCATATAATATAAACATGTTACACATCAAGTTTAGCCACTAAATTAATTATCATTAATTTAAGCATAATATTTATGTGTCATTAGTTTCTCTATAATTATGAGAATGAGACTCTTTGAACTTTGGTTATTATCTCCAAATCAAGACAACAAGAAGTGCGGCCGAAACTAAGCCATAAGGAAACCACAATTCCGCACTAATTCAAGAAACCAAAAAAGTAGTCCATGTGGCCGAAACTAAGCAATAGGTGGTTTCGATGAACGTAGGCCAATTGCATCCACAATTCCACATGGATCTCCAATCTTTGAATCAAGAACTTTGTTTCTCAATTTTAGCAATTATGAACTCTTCATAATTCTAACTTCGTTTTATCTTTGAAACATTGAATGCGATCAAGTTTTGGGAAACACAATCTCGATGAACGTTGATTAGCCATCCAACCTCTGATCCAATCTCAGAATCACAAGATAAAAAAAAATAGGAAAATCAAACCCCCAAGATCCACACCCAAACCAACTGCCCAATCCCCGCTCCAGACCAGAAGGTCCGGCCGGGTATTGTCACTGGTCCGGTCGGACCCACCTCTGAAAAACCCAGAATTTTCAGGTCTAAAAACCAAACGCTGACCCCCCGCTCCAGACCAGATGGTCCGGCCGGGTGCCTGCTCTGGTCCGGTCGGACCTACGCTGAAAATCCCAGAATTTTTAAAGTTCGAAAATTTGTCTCAAAAATTGTTTTTCCCCAATTATCAAAATTTTGATCCAATCAGAAATTGATAACCCAAACAATTTTAAATCCAACATAATTTTTATTGCGATTGAATAGTGCGATTAAAGTTTGTAAAACAGTAAACCACATAAACGCATATAACACATAAACATCATAATCCAATATTCATATCATGTTAGGCACATAAACAAACAATTTACATACACACAACATGGTCTAGTACTGAAATAATCAACATGAACGGGGCTCTGATACCACTGTTGGGTTTCAGAGTAACAAGCGCAGCAGAATAAAGCATTAAAAAATTTCATTCCATAGATCCATTCATATGATTAAGTAAAATACAATATAATGAATACTAGAAAACTAACCCTTGATGCCTTTGAGTTTAGTCTTTGATCTTTGATGGAGAAATCGAAGCTTGATCACGAACAAGTAAGAACACGAACTTTGAAGATGATGAGCTTCACCTTCTAGCGGTATCCACACCTCGAACGAATATCAAGAGCACTTGATCTTGGTTGCTAGACCAAATTGAGAAACACGTTTTCTCAATTGTATTTTGACTATATGGAATATTATTGTGTTTTTTCTTGTTCTTCAATCTAAGGATTTCTTAGAACAAGAAATAACTCACAAAAACTCTTTGGAGGCTTGCAAAAACACATGTACTGATTTTGGTCGAATTAGGGCTGTTTATATACAAGTTACACCTATTCCAAATAGGTAACTTATGTCTAAACCCGCAAGAAAACTGATTAAGGAAAGTTCCTGCCGAAACCGACTGGTCCGACCAGGTACAGAACAAGGTCCGCCCGGACCCATCATGGTCTGACAAGGTCTTGAACCTGGTCCGCCCGGACCTATCCATTTCCACTTTTCTCCTTCTAATTCCTTAAATCCCCGAATGGTCCTTCGACCCAATATTCCATTATAGTCCTTTATGATTCGTTCTAACTGTGTGTGACCCTCTAGGATTACACTAAGTTGGCAATGGGTTCAAACATGAAACCATAAGATATGATTAGGTTCTAGCAAACCGTCATTCCTACCCAAATAGTGTAACTAGATACAAGTTCGCATTCATTTAGAATATGTCACAATCCTTTTGTCCACGATGTCATTGAACACAAGTCATGGTCAAGAAGTCAACTTGTCTTTGTTCAATACTTTCTCGATTCTGAATATGTTAATAATCCAAATGACATTGATCCAATCAATTTATTTGAGTCCGGCCGAACATTTTCATCAACATCATTCCTACGAGAGGCCCAAGCTTGACATTACTCCGAAGAGGGACAAATCCATTTAGCTTATTATTCTTCCCTACATGAATTCGATTATGCCAATCATACCCTTTATAACTACCCGGTTAAAGGTAGCGTTTGAATATGTCAAACATAATGTTCATCAAATAGAAGACTATAGTAACTTCATGTATAAGGATTCAAATGACATAACTAATATGAGATATATGTATGACATTGACCATGACATAGATCTCATAGAGCGGGTCATGTCCAGTACTAAAAAAGTACCTATAAATCTAACATAATCATCCTATGATTATTTAGCCTTTACACTAGTGCTTAACAAGTACTAGGGATAGAGATTATTATAAGTAAACATGAACAACAATAATAATCAAAACATCTCTTTATTAATATTAATAAATGATAACAATTACAATGTTTATCAAACGTGCCTAGGGGATCAACACCAACAGACTTATCATTCTTCCCTACAAGAATCCGATTGTGCCAATCGTAGCCTTTATAACTACCTGGTTAAGGGTAGCGTTTGAATACGTCAAACGCAACATTCATCATGTGGAAAACGATGATAATCTCAGGTCTAAGGATTCCAATGATATAATTATATGTGATTTAATTATGATATTTGACCATGACATAAATCTCATAGTGGGTCATGTCCAGTTAATTTGTATCACATACACATGATCATCACATGATCATCAATTAAACTTATACTAGTACTTCATAAGTACTAGGGACAGAGATTATTATAATAAACATGCAAAACATATAATAATCAAGGTTATTATCTCTATAACAAATGAGAACATGATATTACGTAAGGCCTTTCTCAAGGGCCTAGGGCATAATCTCCAACAGTCTCCCACTTGTACTAGGACCAATCAACACGTATCCAATACCATTGAGCTTAGCTTATGACCATTATAGGAGCATGTGGAGAATTTTATGTAAGAAGATTATCCTTGTTATCATCATAAGGTATTTTACATATTTTGACATCTCCCATATCGAAGATTTCTCCTAGAGATGGAAACGTCTGAGTGTGTGTTTGGATCATAGATGAGTCCTTGGCACCTTGACTTGTGCAATAATCATTATTTCATAACAAATGTCCATAGGATTAGCAGTACTAGAAACCTTTTCTAGTTGTACTAATAACATCTATATTCAAACAACTCCCTTAGTTACAACTCAGGTAACTAAATACTCAATTTTATTCGTAGAATAACTCAGCGTGTATTTGTTTGGAACTATTCCAACTAATAGCACTTACTTTAAACATATGTCCATATTGCGATCTTTATTTATCCTTGTCGATATGGAAGCATGCATCTATGTAACTATTTACTAGATCATTTTCCATTCCAACAAGCATCAAGAATGCATCCTTAGTTCTTCTCAAGTACGTAAGGATGTTCTTAACTACTATCTAGTGACTTTCACTAGGATATGATTAGTATGTTCTCATCATACTCCAAGTATACGAGTTACCCCGTCTAAGTACATAATATGACATATATGATAGATCCAATTGCCGAAGCACATGGAATCCTAATCATGTATTCTTGCTCATTAGTCTTCCAATAAGACAAAGTCTTGCCAAGAATATTGTCATTAGATAACTTTGCAAGTTCTTCTCCAAGATTCTTGCATACTGAACAATTCAGTACTTCGTATTTATAAGTACTTTGACACAAACCAATCAACTTCCTAGATCTATATCAATAGATGTTAATTCCAATGATGTAAGCGGCTTCTTCTTAAGTCTTTCATTAAGAAACTCTTTCAAATGAACTATATGTCAACCACATATATAAGATTAGGAATAAGGCTATGCTCCCACTAATTTCTTAGAAAACACAAGTCTCATCTTTGATGAATTTCAAACGATTTGAACACTTCATCAAAAACGATTTTTTTCAACTCCAAAAAGCTTGCTTCAATCCATCATATGGATTTCCGCAACTTACATACTTTATTAGAATCTTCTGGATTAACAAAACCTTTAGGTTGTATCCAATACATCCTTAATTGAGTTCCCATTAAGAAACGATGTTTTGACATCCATTTGTCAAATTTTCATATTCCAAATATGAAGATATGACAATGAGAATTCTAATATCTTAAAGCATGACTACAAGTGAGAAAATTTTATCATAGTCGAAATATGAGTCAACCTTTTCACATTTAGTCTTGCTTAATGAGTATGTATCGTGCCATCCATGTTAGTTTTCTCCAAGAAAAATTAATTCCATCCTTTGGTTTTTACACCTTAGGTTAGAATGATCAAGTTCCAAACTTGATTATTGTATATGGATTGCTTTTTAGATTCTATGACTCCAAGTCATTAATCTAAATATGGAGCGGACATTGCATTTTGATATGTGGTAAATGTATCATTCTCAATGAACATTACCTCAATACTTTCTATTTCGAGAAATCCAATATTTCTTGTTATAGATTGTATCCTATCATGTATGTAAGTAACTTGTATAACTTGAACGAATATTCACAACTCCTTGTGAAAGTTTGTTCAACTTCTATCTTAGGTTCAATGTTATTTTCTAGGTTTCGAACCATTCGAAATATATTTTACTCCCACTGGTTCTTTTAGAGATAAACAATTTATCTAGAAATGTACCATCATAAGCAACAAACAATTTGTTTCTTATAAGTAAAATAATATCCTCAAGTTTCCTTAGGATATCCCATAAAATACATTTATTAGATTTAAGTGTGAGCTTGTCATAGACAAGTCTTTTCGCAAAAGTCTCACCATATTAAATCTTTCTGAAAGACAAACCAAGTTTTCTTTCATTCCATATCACATATGGTATCTTTGAATCTATTTTTGATGGAACTCAAATTAGTGTAATTATAGCGGTTTTCTATATATAATGTCACGACCCGAAATATAGGCTCTATTTTATTAGCATTTAATAATTATTTATTTATTTATTTTCTTGTTTATTTATTTAAATTATTATTTATTTAAATAATTATGTGTGCAATTTATGTGTTATTATAATTTATGCCTAGCATTTTATTTGAGTTATTTGGGCTAGTGTAGAATTGTTGAGTCTTATTTGTTAGTGGGGAGTAATTCTGTTAGTAGATGGGGGGGTGGTCTAGTTGTAACTTTTTAAAATAATTTTCCCCCCTACTCCCCCTCACCACCATTCTCCCTGGAAATCTCTCTCTCTCTCCATTGATTTTGGTAAGTTTTCTTTCTCTATCTTCTCTCTTCTTTTTCTTCATCTTCTTCTTGGTATCATTCATTTCTTAAAACGTGAACCTTGTTTAGATCGTCGATAGGATCGCGTAGAACCAAAAAGAATTGAATTCCGTCAACTTTGAGATTTATCAAGTAAGTTACTTTTCCCCCATTTTTATGCTAAAATATTCATATCATGTTTATATGATGTTTTATGTGTTATAATTGAAGTTTAGTTGGGTTTTGAATTTGTTTAGAATTTATTTTGAATTCATTTGAGTTTTGGGTAAAAATGGTGGATTGATGAATGTTGGGTTTGATTCTTGGTTTTGGGTTGATAAATGTTGTATTTGGATTCCCATTCTAGTTATAAGTGGTTTTGGTATATTTTAGAACTTGTAGAAGAAGTCGAGTTTGAGTATTTGGTGCTTTGGGAGAATTTGGTTCGAAATCTATAAAACCCAGCTCTGTTTTCCTCCCAGCCCGTAGACCAGGCGCCCGCCTGACCCTGCCCAGGCGCCCGCCTACTCCCACTTTTTCTAGCGCCTGACTTTCTGTAAATTCAAGCGCGCGCCTGCCCTGGCCCAGGCGCCCGCCCGCCCCCTGTTCCAGGAATTTGACCTTTTTGCTTGGTTTGAGACTTAAGGCTTAACTAGTTGAGGTTTATTTCTTCAAATTAACTTAAGATAACACCGTGGAACACTTTATTGATTAGATTTGATTCTTTTGTGAATAAATATGATATGGAATTTGATTTAGTATCATTTTGGGAATGTGGTTCATCTTTGATGTGCGGTTTGTATTGGTTTACCTTTGTGGTGATTTAATTGGATTGGTTCCCTACTTTGGAACCTTAAGTTGTTTATTTAAGCTAGTATTTATTACTTAGCATTTATTTGAAAGTCCAGCTGGTATTTTGTGTGTGTTTGGGCGATGCGAAACATTATGATGGCACGGCCAAGTCCATTGTGATGTTGACCATTGTTTTTCCCCATTATTACCTTCCTCCAGATTGGCCTTGGATGTGAGAAGAGCTAGCTCCTTTGTGTGCATTTTAGCTTTACTTGGAGCATGACTTTGTGGCATGTCTCCCGTCCCTTGTGACACTTCATTGGTTATTGGTTCCGGTACCGGGGGTTTTCTCTTCGGCTTTCATGCTATTATGAAGATGATGATTGTTGATTATTGAAGCTGCGCAGCGATCCTTTATTTGGATGTTCCGGTTTGGAAAACCTTGGCTATATCCTTTGTTATGTGTTTATTTCCGCTGCTATCTGTTACGTGATAATTGCTATGTGCTATGTGATATTCATTATTGCGTATTGTATATTGCATCATAGCATGTCATGTAGTTGCATTAGTAACTTATTGAGATTTATCTCACCCCCTTTTCTTTTATCTTTGTTTTTCCTTAACCCCCCCCCCCCCAGGTGCTAAGGATTACTCTCGCTGATCACGAGAAAGAGGACGTCGAGTGTGGATCCATTCTTTTGGGGAAGGTTGATATAGGTTGGTTTACATTATGCAAATGTGTAACCATTTTGGGGTAGTTGTACCAAACAATGACGTCACTAAGAATTGTATATTTGTATTTTGTTGGGCATAAACTTGTGGAAGTTTATGATAGTTGTAATTGGTTTTTTTTTTTTATCAAACTTGGTTTTGTAAAACTTTGGATCATCACCCTTTGGGTATCAAATGAAATTTTTAACTTCGGTATTTGTCAGTTTTGGTTTTAGAGTCGACGTCCAGATCGCGGTCCCGGGTCCGCGGGGTTCGGGGTCGCGACATATAACCCCCAAAATAAATAATGGAAGATCAATTCGACTTTATCATCTAATGAACCATATCCAATAAGGTTCTATACCTCCATGTAGACACATCATTCCAAAATAGTGTTCTTTGTGGAGTTAATTGTGAAACAATTTCACAACCTTAAGATGATTGTCAAATTCTTGGTTTAATTATTCATCATTTTGATCAAATCAGAATCTTTGAATAGTTTTACCAAGTAGAACCAAAATCCTCTTTTAGCATTGCTACTTAATGCACCATATACATCAATATGTATTAGTTCTAATAAGTTATTAGCCTTTTACTACTCCTAATAAAAGATATCTTGGTCCAAGTAAATAAGATTTGCATATATCATATGATTCAAAATCGTATGACTTTAAAACTCCGTCCCATAGATATGCGTTTCTCATTTATTTGATCAAAACAATAATGCCTTAAGAATTTAATTATTTATGTTATAGCCTTATTTATTATTTTGTTCTTTAAGATTTAGGATATAAGATTTATTTATATGATTTATCAGTACGATAAAGCAAATCATAATAAATAAAGCATTTTTCTTATTCTAAATAAGAAATAAATATCCTTCATTATCTTATAACAAAATAATATTTTCTACTTAATGAGTAAAGTCACTTCATAAGTGTTCTACGAACAATGTTGCAACTCTTGCATCATTACCATTCATAGATTAACTTTACTTTCATAAGTAGTCTTTCTATTTACTAATTGTTGCACATTTATACAAATGTGGGATCCATATCCAGTATCCAATACCTAATAATTAAAAGTAGAAAGATTAACTTTATAACATAAAATATCTGAAGTGGTAGTCTCACTACCATTCACTTTCTTTGATCATCCAGAATTTTGATTACAATTTTAAATGGTCAATCCAATTGCCATACTATGAAATTGCATTGTTTACAGTTACAATTTTAGCCACAATTATTTTTTTTAGGTTTGACAACATTTGTCCTACCTTTATCTTTTAATCCTCTTTCCTTTTAGAAATTTATAAAGTCAAAAAATCAAATTTTTTGACTTAGATCATCACTTTCCGTATGATGGTTCAGATATCGAGAACACAAACTGTACGGCCGAACTAAGCCATAAGGCAACCACATTTCCGTACATCATTCAGAAACTTAGAGAACAGTCCATACGGCCGAAACTAAGCCAAAAAGGCATCCACATTTCCGTATGGATCTGCAGTCTGTTTCTAAATTCCATGTGTCATCAATCTTACTGATTTAAGCAATCCAGAACATTTCTGGATTCTAATTTCAGTTATGTTGAATTCTGAATTGACATCCCTCTTCAGGAAACACGGTTTCGAAAACCAGCCATCTGAAACTAGATTTAATTTCAGATTCAATTCTGAACATCTCTTGCTCGGCCGAGTCTTAGGACCCGCTCGGCCGTGCACCACGAAAAGTAGATTTTAAATTTCCAAAATTTATCCTAGAATTGCTTTCCTTGATTCAATTAAGATTTGGTTTTCATGGTGACCAATCATCATGATCACCAAAACCAAGAATAAACAATTTATTCATGAATCTAAGATCATCAACAAGTTAATCAAATTAAATTTTGATGATCCTACGGAACATATTAATCAAATTAATATTGCAATTTAGGTTACTTAGGATTATTAAGAATGTATAATTTCCGTTCTTGCTTTAGAACAATTCTTAAGCTCATGATCCAATCAAAGAAATTAATTTTATTCTCTTTTAACTTTGTCCTTTTAAGAACAGATCGCAGTAACAAGCATGATTAAAGTTTAATTTAACATTCTACATAAATATGCAAATAAATATACACATATATTTCATACCAATCATTTGAGAGATAAATAGTTTGTATTTCATAAATACTCCCACTAAATTATATAACCTTCATATACAACAATTGTATAATATAATTTATATGGGCTAAGATCCAACTTTAATTTAATTTCAAGTCCGCTTTGGCGATACTGCTCAAAATTAATTTAATTAGGTAGATAACTTTTATCAAACACATCATATGTGACTCTTAGATCCTTTTGTAGATACCCCGGGGGAACCGCGGCTTGGCTAGAGCGCGCGAGTTACCCTAGGATGTCCACTTGGTTTTAAGAGTCGCCACCCACGTTTTTAGAGGAACACGAGAAAACCTAAAGAAAGCCAATTTTTGTACGAAACCCAGAGATTCGGGAGAGAAGGGTTCGGGGGTTAGGTTACGAAATGAGAAGTACTTAAACACCCATTTCGCCCGAGCAAAATTGGTCTTGTTTGTTCATAATTCACTTTAAAGATAAATGTGTTCTTCCTATTTGAATAATGATAAAAAGGGGTTTTATTGTTTAAAATATAGGGAGATAACTCCTAGGCCAATTCAATGTAATGAAAGGGCCATTGGTGTCATGTCCCAAATGGTTTGGGGGTGATTTCACATTTGATTGAAGAAGAAGAAGAAAAAGAAGAATAAAGTCAAGACATTTTACCTATAATATCATTCAAAGAGAACCTCTTGAAAAGTCTTGAAGAAGAGGTTAAATACTTGGAGAGAATATCTTTAGTAAATTGCCTAGAGTAAGGTTCAAGGTGGGAAATTCTTAGGGTGCCAAAAGAGGTCAAAAAAGGGTCCAAAGTCCTTCTTCCAATGATGGATTGGAGGGGTTTTCATAGTTGAAAAAGGGGAGTTTTTGGAGCCAAACGGAGTCTCCAAGAAATCTTTCCCGGGCAAAATCATGTATAATGAGCAAGGGAGAGATTCTTGGGCAGAATCTGTAACTGACGCACCCCAGAAGCGCGCGCATCCCACCTAGGCGGCGGAAGGCGCGCGCGTCTGGCCTCAAGGGGCGGAGGCGCGTGACTCTGAAAGGCAAAATCTGACAGAATGGACTAGAAAGTTAGAACTGTTATTCAGTTTAGTCCCTGGACTTAACGGAGGCCGTCTGGAACTTAACCAAAGTAATAGAAACTAACAAAAAACACTTAAAAGAGAGAGAAACACAAAATCAAGTGTGCAATCGGGGTGAGCGGTCCAAGGTGGGGTGTCTCCAAAGCCCCTCGGCGGCGTAGATTGCGAAGCAAACGCGCCGACGAAAGACAGACATCCGCCTAGGACATCACCAAGAAAAAGAAAAGACTCGATAAAATCAGGAATTTGAAATTGCAAAGGATAGAGGTGCGCTCCCTGTGTGAGCGGCTTTGGTTGATAATAAAAGGTTTGGTGGGATGAAACGGCCCACCGTGGCCGACAGTGGGACCTGTCTGGCTGATAGCGAGATCCGTTTGCTGGAAGCGGGACCTGTTTGCTGATAGCGAGATCCGTTTGCTGGAATGCGGGACCCGGAGGACCGTTTGCTGGAAGCGGGATCTGTTTGCTGGTGGCGAGATCCGTTTGCTGGAAGCGGGATCCGTTTGCTGGTAGCGAGATCCGTCTGCTGGAATGCGGGACCCGGAGGACCGTTTGCTTGAATAGCGGGTACCGAAGGGACTGTTTGCTTGGATGCGGGACCCGGAGGACCGTTTTCTGAAGTGCAGGACCCAAAGGACCGTTTGCTTGGATGCGGGACCCGGAGGAACATTTTCTTGGATGCGGGACCCGGAGGACCGTTTGCTTGAATACGGGACCCAGAGGACCGTTTGCTGAAGTGCGGGACCCGGAGGACCGTTTGCTTGGATGCGGGACTCGGAGGACCGTTTGCTGAAGTGCGGGACCCGAATGACCGTTTCATGAAGTGCGGGACCCGGAGGACTGTTTGCTGAAGTGCGGGACCCAGAGGACCGTTTGCTTGAATGGATGTAGATTTTGCTTGATGAGGAGGTGGTGATTTTTGTGGCTCACCCAGGACCAAGTTGTTGCCGTGAGTCGCACTTTGAGGTTGACTGTTTGACTTTGACTTTCGATGGGGTGCGGGCACAGTTGACTGCGGAGTGCTTTCTGCTGGGGATGAATTGTAAAAACTGATTTTTTGAGAAAATAAAAGACACCCTACTTCAAGTGGGAGTTTCTATCTTATTTCAGTTTTTAGACATGCCTTAAGGGCGGACCAAATTAATGTGTGCCCAGCTGAGTGTTTTTTGTCATTTGAACTTTTTCTCATTGCTGGGATCCTGAACTTGTTGCTGGTTGAAGGCTCCTGGGTTGCTTTATGAACTTGACAAGGGCCATTTCTGAAGCATTTTTTATCTGGGACGCGGGCGCTTCCTCTGTTGGCTATGGGACGCGCGCGCCTTGTAGACCGGTGTCGGGAGGCGCGCGCCTCTGGGAGGCGAAATTCGGGGCCTGACATTTGCTGACCAAAAGATCCCCCCAACAGCTATAATATCAGCTTCTGGTCGACCATTTGATTCCAACAGCTCTCTTTTGCCATTTTTTAACACCATTTTATTGCTCAATTTTGCTTGTGATCTTCTTTCCCATGGCTTCTAACCCTTTTAGTCTTGATGCCGAGGTTGTCAAGAGTTATGAGAAGGATTTGTCGACATTCGTGTATTCTTTCAAGACCCATCCCAAAAACGCTTTCATCAAAGATTTTGGGTTTCGAATTCTTTTCATTTTGCGGACATTGAAGCCGGATTGGGACTTGTTGAAGGCGGCTGCAGCCTTTTGGGATTGTGATAGCCATACATTCAACTTTTTGGCCAATGAAATGGTGCCGACCGCGATGATTTTGGGGCCATTCTGGTATGCCTTTGGCCGGTCGGATTGCCGTCCCTAAGTATCACCGCGGTGTGTGAATACGTGTGTTTGAATTTGGGATATTCATAGCAACATTAAAATTATGAGAGTCGCCACGCCGTTTTAATTATAGCCAAAACTTTGAGAAAAAGCATGTTTAATGGGTTCGAGGGTCAAATTACAACAATAGAAGAATATTGAACATTATCACTCCTATTGCCTGAATTGATCGGTCTTTCTATCATGATGAATGTGTTAGTAGTGTGTTAGTGATTTAGACCGGATCCGAAGATTGCCTACGTTCCTCTCAATGTGAGAAGCTCAGGTCAGCGTAGTTCGCACATAATTATAATGTGGAGAGATAATAGGGATCATGCATAATGAAGAGGGAGGAGAAAGAAACATGCAGGATGATCACATCCTAGAATAATGACTATGCCATCAATGAGATCTCAATGAACATTCATCACATTCATCATGGGAGGATTATTGACCATGGGAGTAATTACCTAAAGTTTAGGGTTTAGAAATAGTTCCTAGATCATCCTTGGGTTGATGAACCCTAGATCATCATCGGCTATGAAATAACATGCAAACATGAAGATCGCAACCCTAAATATAGCATAAATAAGGTTTTAATCTATGAACACGAAGAACATGCGAAGAACATATTATGAACATATGAATGAACATGCCAAGCATATGAAGAAACTATGAATAAACATGTAAGAACATGAATATAAAAGATCTACATTAAAAATGATGCAAGAACATGAAGAAAAAGTTAGAAAACTTACCTATGTTGGCAAGTGTAGATACCCCGAGGAACCACGGCTTGGCTAGAGCGGTGAATTATCCTAGGATGTCTAACTTGTTTTAGATTGTTTAGAGTCGCCACCTATGTTTTTAAAGGAACATAAGAAAAACCTAGAAATAGCCTAATTTATGTACAAAACCAGAGATTCGGGAGAGAAGGGTTCGGGGGTTAGGTGACGGAGTGGGAAGTACTTAAACACCCACTCCGCCCCGCTTATGCGGGTCTTGCTACTATTGGTGTTCTAATGCTAAATGTCCTTCAATTTATTAACAATGCTAACAATTATAATGTAAAGAAAAAAAAGGGAAAAGAATGATTTTATTAATTTAATGCTAAATAGTTACATGTTGGACTAGTGCTAAATGATTACATTAAGAAATGAAATATAAATTAAATGAAGTTTGGAATGTCGGGATGTAACCTTGGCCAAACTTCAATAGTGAAGTGGCCTTTTGGTTGTATCCCCTTTTATGGAGATTGCATACTCACTTAGAAGAGATGAGAATATGAAGAAAGGAAATAAGACTTAGAATTTAGAAGAAGAGAATAAACCTTGTACCTTATGCTTGAACGGAGAAGAACCAAATCTTTGTGTTGACCACTTCTTAAAAAATAGACTTTTGTGTGTTTTGAAGTATTTTTGTGTTAAGAAATCATCCCCCTTTCATGATGGAATGAAGAGGTTTATATAGGTGTTGGAGAAGTGTTTGTGGTCACAAAGATGGTCATTCCCCGGATCAAGCCAAGGCATAATGGTCTTGGGGGTTACAAATCAGAAAAGGAGGGAAATTTGGCAAAATCTGAGATTCTGGAAGCGGGAAGCGCGCGCTTCCCACCCCCCCTATGGGAGGAGCACGCCTCCCACAAAGGAGAGCAAAGGCGTGCGCATCCCAGCTTCAGGAAATTCATATTTCAGCCTAAAAGTTAACCCCGTTATGCAGTTAAGCCCCAAAACTAACGGAATTAGTCCAAAAACTTAACGAACATCACGAAAGTCAACGAAAATAAATGAAACAAAGACTCAAGGTTGACTTTGTCACTTAGTCAAATCCAAGACTAACGGAGTAAGTCAAGAACTCAACGAAAAGTAACAAAAGTTAACGGAAAGTAACAAAACATAACAGAAGAGAGGAAGATAGAGAATGTGTATGCAATCGGGACATGAGAGGTCCAAGGCGGGGTGTCTACAGAGCCCCTCGGCGACGTGGATTGCAAAGCAAAACACGTCGACGAAAGTAAAAATACCCGCCGAGGACATCGACAAAGAAAAAGAAAGAAAAGAAAGCAAAGACTCGATGAAAGCAGTAATTTGAAATTGCTAGAGATAGGGGTGCGCTCCCTGTGTGAGCGTCTTTTGCTGGAGTGTTGTATTGGAGCTCATGGGAGCTTGTCTCGATAAGGACCGAGTTGTTGAGTTGGGGCTCATGGGAGCTTGTCTCGATATGGACCGAGTTGTCGACTTGGAGCTCATGGGAGCTTGTCTCGATATGGACCGAGTTGCCGACTTGGAGCTCATGGGAGCTTGTCTCGATATGGACCGAGTTGCCGACTTGGAGCTCATGGGAGCTTGTCTCGATATGGACCGAGTGGCCGACTTGGAGCTCATGGGAGCTTGTCTCGATATAGACCGAGTTGCCGACTTGGAGCTCATGGGAGCTTGTCTCGATATGGACCGAGTTGCCGACTTGGAGCTCATGGGAGCTTGTCTCGATATGGACCGAGTTGCCGACTTGGAGCTCATGGGAGCTTGTCTCGATATGGACCGAGTTGCCGACTTGAAGCTCATGGGAGCTTGTCTCGATATTGACCGAGTGGCCGACTTGGAGCTCATGGGAGCTTGTCTCGATATGGACCGAGTTGCCGACTTGGAGCTCATGGGAGCTTGTCTCGATATAGACCGAGTTGCCGACTTGGAGCTCATTGGAGCTTGTCTCGATATGGACCGAGTTACCGACTTGGAGCTCATGGGAGCTTGTCTCGATATGGACCGAGTTGCCGACTTGGAGCTCATGGGAGCTTGTCTCGATATGGACCGAGTTGCCGACTTGGAGCTCATGGGAGCTTGTCTCGATATGGACCGAGTTGTCGACTTGGAGCTCATTGGAGCTTATGTTGTTGACTTTGTGGGGTGTGGGCACGGTTGACCACTTTCTGGTGGGGATGAAGTGCCTTGAGTAGCGGATGTTGTTGACTTCGTGGTGGTACCTGTTATGTGTGTGCTTGACAGGTATATGTGTTCTTGCAAGAAGATGCATGAAGTGTGAAATGAAGAGAGAGAAATTGTGCTCGTGGTGTGATGGGATTTTGAACACCCTTGCAATGAGAGAGAAGTAAGAATGTAGAGAGTGATCTTGTGTGCGGTGTGATTTTGAGGAAAGCATTGGATGTATTCATACCTTCACTTACCATTGCCGCTTGAGTGGAGATGGATTCTTGATGTCCGCGGAGGATGCTTTGATAGAGAATGTTCATTCTTTGGATGTTGATGAGAGAATGCCCTTGATGTTGGGTTGGTGAGATGGTACTCTGGATGATGGGTTGGTCGTGCCAAAAGGCTGCCTACGTATCCCTTTAAGAGAATCAGACCAGCGTAGTTCAAGGATGATTGAGAACGCTGGAGGAGAGGCTACGAGCAAAGCAAAGTAAAGCACATAATTTTGCACATAGAAGGAGAAAAAGAAAGAAAAAATCTTTTTTTTTTTTTAAAGATTAGAAAGGAAAGAATATGCACACATGTGAGGAAAATCTTTTTTTTTTTTTTTTTTTTTTTTTTTTTAAGTTCGTGGGTGAACCATTTTAACCATTGTGTGCTTGTGAAGCCAACCCAAGATCAAGTCATGTTCAGTCGAAGTCTGGATTGCCTCGCTTGAATTCTGTTGTCGCTGGTGTGCCCAACGAAGATTGATGTCTAGCCTCAAGAGATTTGTCGATTATGGGGCTTCAAAAGGCTTTTGATGCCGAGATGAGGAGTTGCTGATTGTAAAGCCCCTAGAATGCCTTTGATGCCGAGATGGGCTTGTAGATGGTGAGATGTGAAGACCTTTCATTGTAAAGCCCCAAATTACCTCGCGATTGGCTCGGCATTGAGAGCGGGTGTACCGTTTGGTAGAATTCTTGATAGAGATCTCCTTCTTGCTCTTACTGTGGAGATGAATGGCCTCATTGTGGTCGATACCCAAATGACTGAGGGCTTATGTCAAAAGGATGCAGTAATGTCTTGCGGTGCCGTCGAGGTCGCAGAGGATAAGGTCTTGGTGTGATAAAGTCCCAAATAAGTATGCTTGCTTGACTCTTCTTGAGTTGAACTAATGACGGATCTTCGGATGCAACTAGTGCTGTGGCCCAACTTTATCTGAGCTGCACCTTGTGCTTTTGATCTTGGAGAAGGGGGTGTTGAATTGCAGAAACATTGGGATTGGCCGTGGCATTTCCCGCTATAACCCTGTTTTGATTAGAGTTTAGCATATTGAATCTTTTTCCTTTTCTCTAAGACTTTCTTCATGATCTCGTTGAAAGTTCTAACAAAAATCATCAACTTCGTTCATAACATCGGAGTCTTCATTTAAAACCAAGAGGCCTTTGACTTGAAGTGTTGAGAGACCTTTGAATCTTGATTGTTCTCATGGAGCCATAAGACTACTCCACATTGCATTGCTTGAGCATTGTTGCCCAGAAGACTGTCGGTCGCGAAGCCCCTATATTGCCCTTTGCTCGGATTACTGTAATGCCATAGCCCAAAAGATTGTAGATTGCGAAGCCCCTTGAGACCTTCGGTGCCGAATTGAGGAAGCTTTCAATGTTGCACATGACTCGGATGGGGATACTGATGGGGAGTTAATTGCTCTTTGCCGAGGGAGCCTTTAAGACTTGACCGTAGCCCCTAGAGTGCCATCATTGATTGCGAGAAAGTTCCATCCTTGATTGGGGGAACGAGCACGGGCACACGTGACAAGAGGGCTTTTTGACATCCCTTTTGAGAGACTTTGAGGATAGTCTCACACATTTTTTTTTTCGAGCATAGCCCCTAGGGCTTGTTGATTGTCAAAAGAAGCCCTTGTTCTCGGGTCATATAGTCCCTAGGGCGTCACCATTTGTGGAGCAAAGCAAGAGTGACTCATCCTCGTGTGAGAGAATAAACATGAAAGGATATGGAAAGAGCTACTCCATTTCTCGGGAGCCTTTCGGCGTACTTTAGAAGCACATACTTGAAGAAGCCTTGAAAACTGAGACACATGTTGTTGCTATTTGCTGCCCAAGCCAATTGACTAGCTAGGGATTATTTGTGCAACCTCGTGCCCTTTTATGATGGGCTCGTTCTCGGATGGGTCTTGGCTACCACGGGCCTTCTTTTCATGAACCCAAAAATGCACACTGCTGGAGAATGACGCCAATAACCCAAAACAACCTTTGATGGTGCCATATCTTGTCGAGCCTTTTTGCAATCCCAAAGTTGACTCGGTGGGGAATTGACTTGCTGAGGAGATCCAATGTAGAGCTTGTCTTCTTTAGAGGCCGGGGACCTCCATTTCTCTTTCCCTTCTCTCTCTCACTCTCTCATTTTTTTTATGACGCACCCTGTTTTTTGCCTAGACCGCCCTTTCGGGTTTTCAATCTAGCGGGCATCTCTTTTGCGTCTTCATTTTTGACTCGATTAATGAGGAAGTGTGCATTGACTCTAACTGAGGATGAGAGACATGTGATTTTGCGGTGAAAACCTTTTGTCACTAAAGATGAGTGACATTGACTCGACTAGGGAAGTGTCCCTAGTAGTATTTTTTTTTTTATTGAATTGAATGACTCACGAAGGAAAGTAAGTCATTAAGAGAGAAGAGAAGGAAAGCCCCAATTTGATTGCAAGGAATTGGGAGTATGCAGAAAGAATAGAAGTCCCTAGACTCGACAAGGAGCGCGAAATGATTTCAAATCTAAGAAAGTTGTTCAATCTTTTTGGTGATTAATTCATTGGCAAATGAATCGTACAAAGATGTCTTGACAAGTTCGAGATGAAGGCCGATCACCATAACGCGCTAGGGCTAAACATATCTTCTTTCTTGCATGAGACCGGACCCGCAGGTTGCCTACGTTCCTCCAATGTAGAGGCTCAGGTCACCGTAGTTCTTGTGGATTCTCCATTCTCCGCGATGGAATTGTTGCTTCGTAGCTTCGTCATTCTTTGGTGGATAGAATGATGTTGATCTTGATGTGAACTTCTTTGATTGAGGGGGATTTTTTTTTTTTTTTTTTTTTTTTTTTTTGCTCTAACTTTTGCCTAGGTTGATTTGATGATTTCAACCTAGCGAGCTTTTTTTTTTTTTTTTTTTTTTTTTTTTTTTGATCCCCCTTTGAAAACTTTGCTTGATTTTTATCCATGCTTGATGTCTTGGATTCGCCGTTGTTGTTGATGTCGTTGCCTTCGTCACGATGTTTAGCCCCTAGGCGTTCAAGCGATGGCCTTCGTTCTAAAACTTGTTTAGACATCTTTTCATCATTTTACCAAGAATTAGATTGAACAACTTGGAAGAGTGTATAAGGACAAGAACGACTTTTATTTGATAAGAAGACTCGACACTTAACATGGGACGAGAGAAAACATTAATGCACACAAAAGAGGACTTTTGACTCTTTTTTATTTTTTTATTCCTACTACTAGGTAGAGAAAGAGAAACGGAGATTGTTGTTGTAGTCCCCATTGTCGTTGTAGTCTCCTTGTGGCATGATTTCTTGTAGAAGCCCCATTTCGAAACCAAATCATTCTTCTTTTATGAGTTCTTGCATGTTGGCACTCTCTAAAGGTTGCTCTTCACCCACAGTAAATTCGCCGTTGTCGAACAAATCTTGGATGATGTTTCGGAGAAGGAAGCACCCTTCGGTAGTATGTCCACTATGCTTGTGGTAGCCGCACCATTCACCATGTGCATGATTCTTCGGTATCGTCTTCGGCTTGTACCCCTCTAAAGGCTTGACCTTTACACTTGCCACCAAAGTTTCAAATGCTTCGGCTTGGGTTACTCCTAGGAGAGGAGTGAAAACTCGGTTGTTGGCGGTACCTTTGTAGCTTTTGAGGGACGGGCCACTTGAGCATGCTTTACCCTTAAACTTTGCCTTGTTGTTGGTGAGCTCTTGTAAACGGGCTTTGAGCTCGGAAACCTCTTCCTTGTGAATCTTCCTCTCGAGATCAAAACGGGCTTGCCACGAATTGTCTTTACGGCGGGCATCCTCGACAATCATATCCATTTGTTCCCCCATGGCTCTTATTATGTTGAAGAGTCTTTCGTTGGACACGGAGAAGTACCCACCATTGTTGTTGTTGCCGTTGGAAGCCATTGGACCTATTGAAAGAACACGGTTGATCTTAGGTTGGCCCCACAAACACCTTTTGAGTAATATGATTAAACCCACAAACAAGGAAAAATACTCAACCACATAGAGAAAAATGACTTTTTTTTTTATTTACAAAGTCGGAAGGACGGAGTCCTTTTTGGGGTTTCTAGAAAAAATAGTGGAATCGTCACACTAGTATATAGACCTTCTCGCGGTCCCATATACTCATCGGATTCCACCACGCTTGTGATACCTACATGTGACGGGATTAAACAAAATTAATGTAGTAAATCATACATGCGGGGACGGATTTTTATTTTCGTCCAAAATAACCACTTTTGGGGACGGATTTTTATTGCGTCCATTTCAACAAGTTGGCATGTATGATTTGAAGACATTAGTTTAGGGAAATCTCGGTACATGGAAACCGACTTGAGTCACGGAGTGTTAGACCCTAACTAGAATTGTGTGGTTTGTGTGGGTAGAACCGGTTTAACTTTTGCCTAGGTTGCCCTTTTGGGTTTCAACGTAGCGAGCTTTTTTTTTTTTTTTTTTTTTTTATATATTTGTACATGAAACATTGGGCAAGACGAGCCCCTAGTTTGCTTTCGCCTCTCTCGATTGCGAGGTAGCTTCTTTATAGTTCAAGCGGCCTTTTGCTGGCGGCGGGCATCCTAGCCCCTTGATTTATACCGGTAGAGCTCCATCGGATTATCACGTGGCACCTATTAATGGCATGAACAACTTCGTGCATTTCTTTTATATTTGCGATGGAATACGGGCATCCCCGGTGTATCGGCATGTAGTATTTATGAAGGGAACAAACAACCCTTTAAATTGTGGCAGCATGGATGTATATTTGATGATGAGCAACCGCAGTCCATTTCTTTGTCATGACCGTATGGAAAAGGGGTCTAATGGTGGGATGAGAGGCGTGTGAGGATATTGTATGGGAGAAGGTGTATATAGAGAGTGTACATGAAGGGTGTACAAGGGGTGAGTGTGTAGAGAGTGTTTGGGGGTAGAATGTAGAGAGAAGAGAAAGTGATTCGTTCATCCCAATTGGTCAAAGCATTTGTTATCTTGAGACTAATTGTGTACTTAGTTATGTGAATGGTTTGTGGGTCCGTTTACCTTTTAATGAGTCGTCATTAATGAGTAAGATTTAAGATTAATTCATCATATAAAGATATAGCAATCAAGTGAAGATGGTAAATAAGACAATTTTCATGGAATTGATTTATGCAAGATTATGTCTCAAGTCTAGAGAGAAAAGAAATAAAGACTCTTTTATTATTTGAAAGAAAAACGACTAATCCGGGGTGGACTTTTACTAAAGAAACAAAGATAGTCCAAGGTGGACTTTTGACTAAAGACACTCTAGAACCTACGAAGACTGAATGATCCTTTTCTTTTCTTTTATTTAAAGGAGGTAGCCCCAATTTCCTCTGTTGCCCATGCCCATGTATTCTGTTGGCGGGTGATGGCTCCGCTGTCAATGAGGCTTTGAATCTTTCTCCTCAATTGGAGGCAATCTTCGGTGTCATGCCCAATGTACTGGTGGTATTGGCAGTGTTTGGAAGGATCCAAGCCTTGCTTCACCCTACTTGGTTCATAGTTGAACAAAGGAGACAACTTGCCGGCTTGAACTAGACTTTTGAAGAGTTTGGCTAACGGCATACCCAAGTCATTGTACTCGTGTTCGTCCTCCCGAACTGTCTTTGAGGGTGGTTTAGGTACCGGTACCTGTTGTTGATGAGTAGTCTTAATAGGCATCCCAACGGGGGAAATCTGTGATGGCCCATACATTTGAGGAGCGTACGGATGTTGAAATTGAGCAAGATGGAGAACTCGGCTGAGGTAATCATAAACGCCATGAATGTCAGACAAATGGCGCCTCTCGATATTTCTTAGGGTCTTATGCATCTCCTTCTGAAAGTGTGTTCCTTGCTCGTTGAGAATGGCCTTAAAGTGGATTTCCTGTTCATCGAGGATGGCTTCGAAGTGGGATGCTTGCTTACTGAGAGCAGTACCGGTGTAGAGGATTGTCTCGGGATCTTGGGTAACAGCTTCAGTTGCAACTTCGATGTTCTTTGCAGCCGACATGATGCAGAACTCTAGTCATGAAAGAATTAAGCCTCTTAGTTGAATTAAATTAGATTCGTATTTAATGATAAGGCATCGTTATAAAATCATTTTTTGGAAAAGAGTCGGTCTCCACATTTTTGAAATGCATTTTGGTAAAAATTTGAAAGTTTGACCGGGCCGAAGTTGCCTACGTTCCCCTTATCATGAGGGAGAGGTCCCACACAATAAGAGGCTCAGGTCGCCGTAGTTTGAGTCAAGTTAGACTTTTAAAAAGAGGTGAGAGATGACCATAGGGGTCAAAAAGAGGGAGATGACTCGGTCTTTAGTCAAGCGTAGGTGAGGAAGACCTATAGGAATCGGGTAAGGTTTGACTTAAGGTTTGACCTAAATTTGACCTAACGTTTGACCTAAGGTTTGAGACAAGAAGTGGTTCAAGCTAGAATGCGTCGATGATGGTGTGTTGACCTAGATGGGTAAAGGATAGGTCGACCTAAATGAGAAGGGTTGGATTGACCTATATAGTGAATGAATCAAGATAGCGGGTTGTAGCGGTTTGCCTATGGGATGATCTAAGCGGGATAGATATGGTTTGAGCTAAGCGGGTCTAAGGTTGACCTATTCGGGTTGGTGGACTAAGGAAGGTTGGAGATTGACCTAGATGGATCCAAGATAGGTAAGTCGATCTAAGCGGGTCACGGGGTGACCTTGATGGGTCAAAGGTGAAGGGGTAGTTTTGACCTAAGACGGACAAGTTGACCTAAATGGGTCAAGGATGGTGTGTGAACCTAAACGGGTTGACCTAGGTTGGTCTGGACGACGGTGGGTCAAATAATTACCTAGGTAGGTCAAGATGACGGTTTGACCTAAGCAGGTTAGGACCAAAGGTAATTGAGTTCACCTATGGAATCAAAGATTGACCTAAGAGGTCAAAAACGGATAAGGTTGACCTAGGAGTCCAAGTTTGACCTATGAGGTCGAAGGTGATTGGGTTGACCTAGGGGGTCAAAGGTTGACCTTAGAGGTCAAAGGCAGATAAGGTTGACCTAAGTGGTCAAAGGTTGACCTAAGAGATCGAGGGGTGATAAAGTTGACCTAAGGGGTCCAAGGTTTGACCTATGGGGTCAAAGGCAGATGAGAATAACCTATGGGGTCAAAGGTTGACCTACGAGGTTAAAGGCGGATGAGGTTGACCTAAGGGGTCAAAGGTTGACTTAAGAAGTCAAAAGGTGATTGAGGTTGACCTAAGGGGTCAAAGGTTGACCTAAGAGGTCGAGGGGTGACCTAAGAGGTCGAAGGTGATAAGGTTGACCTAGGAGGTCAAGGGTTAACCTAAGAGGTCAGAGGTTGATAAAGTTGACCTAGGGAGTCAAAGGTTGACCTCAGAGGTCAAAGGCGGATAAGGTTGACCTAAGTGGTCAAAGGTTGACCTAAGAGATCGAGGGGTGATAAAGTTGACCTAAGGGGTCCAAGGTTTGACCTATGGGGTCAAAGGCAGATGAGAATGACCTATGGGGTCAAAGGTTGACCTACGAGGTCAAAGGCGGATGAGGTTGACCTAAAGGGTCAAAGGTTGACTTAAGAAGTCAAAAGGCGGATGAGGTTGACCTAAGGGGTCAAAGGTTGACTTAAGAAGTCAAAAGGTTATTGAGGTTGACCTAAGGGGTCAAAGGTTGACCTAAGAGGTCGAGGGGTGACCTAAGAGGTCGAAGGTGATAAGGTTGACCTAGGAGGTCAAGGGTTGACCTAAGAGGTCGGAGGTTGATAAAGTTGACCTAGGGGGTCAAGGGTAGACCTAAGAGATCAAAGGTTGGTAAGGTTGACCTAGGGGGTCAAAGGTTGACTTAAACGGATAAGATTGACCTAAGGGGTCAAAGGTTGACTTAAACGGATAAGATTGACCTAGGGGGTCAAAGGTTGGCCTAAGAGGTCAAAGGGTGGTAAGGTTGACCTAGGAGGTCAAAGGTAGATAAGGTTGACCTAGGGGGTCAAAGGTTGACCTAGGAGGTCAAAGGCGAATAAGGTTGACCTAGGAGGTCAAATGTTGACCTAGGGGGTCAAAGGTTGGCTTAAGAGGTCAAAGGTAGATAAGGTTGACCTTGGAGGTCACAGGATGGTGGGATTTTGACCAAAGCGGGTCGAGATGAAGGGTAGACCCAAATGGATCGCAATGATGGGTAGGTAACCTAGATAGGCCAAGATGAGGAATTTTGATAGATGGCCCATGGGGTGAGCGATGGACCTTAGAGGTCGTCTAGATGCAATGCACATTTTATTTAACGAAAAGTTTTGCATTTATTTACATCCTAAATGGTTGGTCCAAGGAGTGTCCTAATCTCTATGTGTGGGTTGACACGGGTAGGATAAAGGTTCCCACCGCTCGTGGAACGTACACGGTGAGTAGAGTAGACGAGTGACTCAAAAAGAGTGCGACAGAGCGCACAAATTCCTGCACATCGAATACTCCGGGTAATGGGACCTGTGCAGTGCTGACATGGACTAGTGGTAGTGTGAGGCAAAAACTAATTCTTTTTTTAGGGAGAAAAGAGAGAAGTTTTGAATGTTTGCATGATGCAATGCAATGCAATGCAAGAGAGAGAGAAGGGGGAGAAGATAAGAATATACTAGGGAGCATAGCAGAGTTTTTGTTTGACCCTAATACTAAAGCAAAGATAACAAGGGTACATGGTACAAGGTACAAGGTATAAGTATTAACATGGCGGAGTGCGAGGGTGCATGTATAAACATGGCTTAACTGTAGGGGGGCGTGAAAACATGGCAAGTATGCATGTGTAAACATGGCAGGTATGTGCATGTGTAAACATGGCAGGTGTAAACATGGCAGGTGTGTGCAACATGATGTGACGAAAGTTAGACCCACTAAGTTTGAAAAAGTTTCAAAGCAGTCCCCAGCAGAGTCGCCACTGTGAATACGTGTGTTTGAATTTGGGATATTCATAGCAACATTAAAATTATGAGAGTCACCACGCCGTTTTAATTATAGCCAAAACTTTAAGAAAAAACATGTTTAATGGGTTCGGGGGTCAAATTACATCAAGAGAAGAATATTGAACGTTATCACTCCTATTGCCCGAATTGATCGGTCTTTCTATCATGATGAATGTGTTAGTAGTGTGTTAGTGATTTAGACCGGATCCGGAGATTGCCTACGTTCCTCTCAATGTGAGAAGCTCAGGTCAGCGTAGTTCGCACATAATTAGAATGTGGAGAGAGAATAGGGATCATGCATAATGAAGAGGGAGGAGAAAGAAACATGCAGGATGATCACATCCTACAATAATGACTATGCCATCAATGAGATCTCAATGAACATTCATCACATTCATCATGGGAGGATTATTGACCATGGGAGTAATTACCTAAAGTTTAGGGTTTAGAAATAGTTCCTAGATCATCCTTGGGTTGATGAACCCTAGATCATCATCGGCTATGAAATAACATGCAAACATGAAGATCGCAACCCTAAATATAGCATAAATAAGGTTTTAATCTATGAACACGAAGAACATGCGAAGAACATATTATGAACATATGAATGAACATGCCAAGCATATGAAGAAACTATGAATAAACATGTAAGAACATGAATATAAAAGATCTACATTAAAAATGATGCAAGAACATGAAGAAAAAGTTAGAAAACTTACCTATGTTGGCAAGAAATAAACCTTGATCTCCTTGAGTGTTTGAATGCTTAATTAGGGAGAAAAATGTGTTTAAGAACTCTAAAATTCGGACTTAAAGCTCTCAAATTCGGGCCCCCAAACCAATAGGCTGAGATTGGTTTATATAGTAAACTGAGGGGAAGATCTGACGGTCAGGATCATCCGGGACAAGGTTGGCCGCCTGGCCATGATCGAAGACGGCGACAAGAGTGGCCGCGTGGCCAAGGTTGAGGCGTGGCAAGGTTGGCCGCGTGGCCAATTCTGCTGGCTGACTTGATTCTTAAGCTAGGGTTTCTGCATGGTTTTAAGGAAACCATAAGTTACCTATTTTGATAGATTTTGTCATAAATGAGGTATTTCGGGAATCCGGGACAAGTCTTTACAAGGTTTCTAATTCCTATAAAGTCCTTGTATTTTTGGTAAAGCCCTAATAAACTCATTTTCAGGTCGGGTACTAACACGGTGCTGTTGACTCTTGGGTTGACCTTCTGAATCTCCCTGTTGGAGAGGTGAAGAAGATGATGCACGGGACCGTCGTTGACATAACTGAGATTCCGATGCTTTTCAGCTTGCATTCGGAAGATTTCGCTGTTCAGTCTTTTAAGATAAATGCCATGGCTATCTGTCTTTTCAGGGAGGTTCTGTTTGTCACTCCTCTGGGTACTGCGGATGCGCAGTTGGCTGAGATCGCGTTGCAGGTGAAAGGACAACGATTTAGCATAATTCCGCTCATTGTAGGAGAGCTTGCATGGTCTGGACGAATTGCATCGTACGGGCGATATGCGATGAGGAAGCCCCTTGCTTTTGACCATATGGCTTCGGGAGCATTTCAGGCTTTATGCGTCAGACGGCGACCTCTCTCCTTTTGCTGTTCAAAGGCGATGGTTGCTGATTAGAGATTTGACTGAAGAGGGTTAGAGGAGATTCTTCGCTTCTCGTCTTACAGCTGACATTGAGTGGTGCCCTTGGGGTCTTTGCCCTTTTATGGAATGGACCTTCAGTTTTCAGCATGTGGTTTTACCCGGGTTGAGAGATTTTTCGTTTTACCAACCCGAACGGGTTTTGAGACAGTTCGGTCGTCAGCAAATAATTCCCTTTCTGAGGAACGGGATGCTTCGACCAGTTTCTTATATGGCTTCGGATTTCTCGAGTAAGCTTCAGTCGGCTTGGGGAGATGATCGTAACCGGTGGGCTTCCGCTCCTTTGCATCGGGGTAGTATCTTTCTTCCCGAGAGTTACTTGGATCACTTGCTTGGTACCGTCTACCGCGGCATTACTTGGGTAGATGCTCTTCGGACTGAATTGCTAGGGAAGGACTTTGAGCCTAGCAGTGCTTTGAGGTACAAGGAGGCTGCTGATGATGTGAACAACATTCTGACCGACCTTTTGATACCCCTTTGGATGACTTTTATGCTCGGAGGCGCTCTGTTGCACAGAAGGTTTCGGTCCGTATCAGTGTTCCTAGACCTCCCAAGAAGAGTAGGATTGATGGTCGTTCGGGTGGTCCTTCAAAGGCCAAGAGAAAATTAGATTTTTCCTAGTACCTCCAAGAGATTGCAAGTAAAATAGACCACTTGTTTTAGGATTTAAATGTTTTTATGTCTTTTAGTAGCTCAACAAAATCCGTTGTAATGGCTCGAATGATTTGAGATTTGAATAAAATTGCATTTTGTTAATTTGAGATGATTTGGATATTTGTTTATGTTTTAGACCGCACCCGAAGGTTGCCTACGTTCCTCCAGTGTAGAGGCTCGGGTCTCCGTAGTTCAAACAAACGAAGACCATTTTTTTTTTGTGCACCCTGTTTTTTGCCTAGACCACCCTTTCGGGTTTTCAATCTAGCAGGCTTCTTTTTTGCACGTGCTCTAATTTTTGCCTAGGCCGCCCTTGCGAGTTTTCAACCTAGCGAGCTTTTTTTTTTTTTTGATGGCCTTCATTTATTAAGCGTAGAATCTCTTCAACTTGTCGAGGTTGACTTCTTTTGGCAGCCGGTCTCCATCTAAATCCGCGAGTCGAACTGCACCGCCGCTTAGTATCTTCTTGACCACGTACGGACCGATCCATCGGGGTCCCCATTTTCCAAGGGGGTTCATGGCATTAGGAGGGTGTTATCTTAGGACCAAATCTCCCACATTAATGTTTCGAGGCTTCACCTTTTTGTTGAAAGCCCTTGCCATTCTTTGTTGATAGGCTCTCATACGTTCGAATGCCCTTAGCCTTTTCTCGTCGAGTAGAGCTAGCTGTTCATATCGAATTTGCATCCAATCGATTTCATTGACTTGGTTCTCGAGGAGGACCCGTAGGGATGGGACTTCGAGCTCTATTAGGAGTACAGCTTCGGAACCATACACCAATGCATAAGGAGTTTCTCCAGTTGCTGTCCGTATAGACGTGCGGTAGCCCCACAATGCTAGAGGTAGCTTTTCGGGCCAATCCCTTCCGGTGGAGGCCATTTTCTTCACAATGGTCTCGATTGTCTTACTAGCTGCTTCGACCGCGCCGTTTGCTTGAGGGCGGTATGGAGATGACTTGTGCTTGGTAATCTTGCATTCTACCAGGAGTGCGTCCATCTCTTTCTCAAAGTGAGAACCGTTGTCTGAGATGATTTCATGAGGAACGCCGTACCGGCACATGATATGGGTCTTCATGAATTCGGCCACTTTCTTGGCGTTGAGAACCCGGTAAGCCTGTGGTTCGACCCATTTTGTAAAATAGTCCACGGCTACTAGGACGAAAGATTGTCCGTTGCTGCCAGTAGGGTGAACTTTGCCGATGATGTCTATGCCTCAACAAGAGAAAGGTCATGGTGTGGTCATGTTGTAAAGCTGTGAGGGCGGAGCGTGCTGTAGGTTGCCATGGAATTGGCATTTGGCGCACCTTTTGACTTTCTCGATGCAGTCTCTTTCCATGGTACTCAAATAATAACCCATACGGAGTATCTTCTTGGTCAACATAAACCCGTTCATGTGGGGCCCACATTCACCTTCGTGGATCTCATGCATTATTTCTTGAGCTTCGGTCTCATTTGCGCATAGGAGATTGATCCCTTCGTGGTGCCTTTTGTAGACTCGGTCTCCGATTAGTACATATCGAGAGGCTAGTCTTTGCAACGCCATTTGAGACTTCTTATTGCTATCCTCGGGATAAGTGTCATTCTTAAGAAAATTAATGATATCTGAATACCACGGGGAGCTTGCCTGGACCTCGTTGACCTCGATACTCATGCAGTATGCCGGACGGTTTCTTCAGGAAATTTTAAAGGGCTTCACCATTTTACCCTTGGGCATTTCGACCAGTGAAGCGATGGTGGCTAGTGCATCAGCAAAATGGTTCTTGTCCCTTGGCAGGTAGTTGAAGGTGATTTCTTGAAACTTTTCAACCAACTCCTCGAGATATTGACCATACTGTTGCAGAGTCGAGTCTTGAATCGTCCACTTTCTAGATGTATGATTGATGATGAGTAAGGAATCACCAAATACTTCTAAGCTCGTGACATTTCTCTCGAGGGCCGCTTCGAGCCCCGCTATGCATGCTTCGTACTCGGCGATGTTGTTGGTGGCTTCAAATTCGAGGTGGATAGCGATTGGAGTATACATGTCCTTTGGATCGACAAGTAACATCCCTATGCCATATCCATGCTTATTGGCCGCGCCATCGAAAAAAAGTTGCCACTTATCTTCCTCTGTTGTAGCGCAAATTAAATGCTCGTCGGCGAATTGTACGTCTTCCCCCTTCACTTCGTCACACGGAAATTCAGCAAGCTGATCACTGAACACTTTCCCCCTGATGGATTTGAGTGTGACGTAAGTGATATCGTAGCCGGCGAGCATGAGATACCATTTGGCTATTCTTGTTGACATGAAAGGTTTCTCGAAGATGTAGCAGAGCGGGTCCACTTTTGCTACCAACTTGATTGGGAAGGCCTCCATGTAGTGCTTGAGCTTTTGAGTAACCCAAACCACTGCCGCACAAGACTTTTCTAAGACAGAGTAGTTCTTCTCAGCTCCTTGAAACCGGTGGCTGACAAAGTAGATAGCATTCTCTTTTGGGGAGTCTCGCTGTTCTTGTGCTAACATAGCCCCTAGGGCTTCATCGTTGACAGTGAGATAGAGCAATAGAGGCTTCTCCTTGTGCGGTGGAACCAAAACTGGAGGGCATGTCAAATAATGCTTCACTTGGTTGAAGGCTTCTTGGCAAGCATCGGTCCATTCTAGAGCCACGTTCTTCTTGAGTAGCTTGAAAATTGGTTCACACATGGAAGTGAGTTGGTGCACAAACCGACTGATGTATTGAAGTCTGCCCATGAAACCTTTGATTTCTTTCTGCGTCTTTGGAGGAGGCATGTCAATGATTGCCTTGATCTTGGAGGGATCGGCTTCAATTACCCTCTCAGTGACCATGTAACCGAGAACCTTTCCTCTGATGACCCCAAAAGTGCACTTTGCGGGGTTGAGTCTCATGTTGTGTTGTCGGAGTCGTTCAAAGAACTTGCGAAGATCGATCAAATGTTGACCGTTGGTTCCCTTCGAATGGATGATCATGTCGTCTACATAGACCTCGATCTCTTTGTGAATCATGTCATGGAATAGATCCGTAACAGCCCTTTGGTACGTATCCCCAGCGTTCCTTAGCCCGAACGGCATGACTGTGTAGCAAAAAGTGCCCCACGGTGTTGTGAAAGCTGTCTTGTGTTGGTCCTCCTCGGACATGAGAATCTGATTGTAACCGGCAAAACCGTCCACAAACGAGCGGACTTCATAGTTGGCAGTCGAATCGACGAGCATGTCGATGTTTGGTAGCGGAAAATCATCTTTCGGGGAAGCTTTGTTCAAATCCCAGAAGTCCACACAAACTCGAACCTTGCCGTTTGCCTTTCTGATTGTCACAATGTTGGCTAACAAAGTCGGATACTCAATGACTTTGATGAAACCCACACTGAGGAGCTTTTCAATCTCTTCTTTGACTTGTAGGGACCATTCTGGCTTGATCTTTCTGAGTTTCTGCTATACTGGCTTGGCGTCCTCTCTGATCGGAATTCTGTGCTCTGCGACCTTTCTGTCCAAACCCGGCATGTCTTTGTACGACCATGCGAATACATCCACAAATTCTTTGAGCAGTGCAGTCAATCTGTCTCTGTCTTCCCCCTTGAAGAAGCTGCCTATCTTTGTTTCTTTCGGCTCTTCGTCGGTACCCAGATTAATAACATGCAATTCCTCATCAGCCCCTAGACCATTTTCACCACGACAACGAACCTGTTGAGCTAGTTCATTTAGGTATGTTATGTTTTCGTGGTCTATTTCATCATAATTTGAATCGTTATTAACTTGTTCATTAAGTTCGTTATTAGTTAATTCATCATTTATGATGTTTGCAATCTCAGGGTACTCAGAAATATCGAATTTTTCATTAGCAAAGAAAGGAAACACACGCTCGGCTATGGCCTCCATATCCTCTTGGGTGAGGGTATTAGAAACACTCTCAGACTCGAAAGTAAGTGTGAGCCGCTCTTCCTTTGTTGCTATGCGGGGTATGCAACCCATTTCTCAGACTAAAAATTCCTCGAATACCATGGGCCCCTTCGTAGAATACCAGTTGTTGATTGGCTCAGAGCTTGGCTGGATCTTGCTGATAGATGGACTCTCCATTTCTGTGTTTCGGAGATGGCGTTGACTTGACAATCGTCCATGATGGCAAATTCTTCGAACATGGAGGCTAGATCGGATAGTTCTTCCCCCACGGTAATCTCTACCTCGGATTCCATAGTCACTTTCTTGCCCCACCACTCTCGGGGTGACATCAGAATAGGCTCCCTTTCTTGTGTCGGGATTTCGCAATCAGTGAAGATCTCGAGGCTGGGCTTTCTGACGCCCTTGTCGTTAACCCATGGCTCGAGAAAGATCATGTATGGAACATCTTCCCCTTGGCAAACAAAATAACCGTTCAGTGTGTTGCGGTAAGGCCTCAAGTCGGGGATTTCATATTGTTGACTTTCTTTGCGAGCTCGGGTCTTTTGATTCTTGACTTCTTGCTCGTATTTTAAGTCATCCTCGGTAGGCTCGTATCCCAAACCAAACTTGTTTCTGACAAAAGGAACCTCTACGGGGTGCAATATTTCTTGTTGATGGTTCCCTAGGCCTAAACCGGGAAAGTGATTCATGTTCCTCATCATACGGAGGATTTTAGTATTACTGAGGGTCCATTGCCCATTTCCCCTTTCTTTGTCGATGGCGTTGACGCCGGAGAGAGTGGAATCTTCTATCCCGTGTTGAACTTGGTGAACGGGTTGTCCCCTATTTCTGTGGATGGTGACATTCTCGGCCATGACAGTGACTATCTCGTCCCCATTTCTGATCTTGACACATTGATGGAGAGTGGAAGGGACAGCATTGGAACTGTGGATCCAAGGTCGGCCCAAAAGTAAGTTGAACGAAGCTGGGATATCAAGTACTTGGAATGGGACGGACATGATCATGCTTCCAAATTCGATATCAACTTCTAGCATTCCTATGACTGTACGGGCAGTGCTGTCGTACCCTCTAATGACTTAGGTAGAAGGTTGTAAATCAGAGCTTTTGAGCCCCAGTATGCCCATGACTCGGCTAGGCATTAAGTTGAGTGCGGAACCACCGTCTACTAAAACTCTTGAAATGGGTCTCCCCCTTGCCTTTACTTTGAGTTAGATGGCTTCATTGTGATCGGACCCAAATTGCGGGAGGTCCATGTCGGCAAAAGTGATGACATTGCCAAAGTGAATGTGACCTATCATTGCTATGAGGTCTTCAGGAGTTGTGTCGGGAGAGACTGATGTGTCATCCAAGTTCTTGATGACGAGGTCTCAGTGCTTCTTTGATGATGCAATAAGGTCCCAGATGGATATGTTGGCTTGTGTCTTCTTGAGTTGTGTTAACAAAGGATCTTCGGGTATGTCGCGTGCTTGCGATCTTGGAGAAGAGGTGTTGGTTGCTGTAATTGTGGGAACCGAGGCGCTCGCTATTACCCGGCCACTGCGGGTGAGCACATTCACGGACCCTTGTAGCTTCTTCTTCCTATTCTCTAAGACTTCCCTCATAATCTCATCATAAGTCACAACATAACAAGAATTATCAAGTTTATTCATGCCATCGGAGCCCTCATTCACAATTGGGATCGAATGAGTGGTTCCTTCAAACTCTCCTACCTCTATTACAATGACACCACCCTCATTAGGGATTATGAATTCCTTCTTGTCTATAAGGTCTTGGATGGTGTTGCGGATGGAGAAGCAATCCTCGGTGAGGTGGCCGGTGCATTGATGGTAGTCACACCACTTGTGGTGGGCATGGTTGGGACGGAGCGGTTGTGGTTGCTTGTACCCTTGAAGAGGAGTGATTTGTCCCTTGGCCTTTAGAGCTTCATAGGCGTTAGTGATGGTCATGCCATTGAGAGGAGTGTAGATGCGGTCGTTTTGGAACCGCTTGCCTTGTGGGGGAGGGACCTTCTTGTAATTCCCCTTATCAGTAGTGACGGCATTGACAGAAGCCTCTTTTTTTGAATTAGAGGCGGCCTTGTAACGGTAAGTAGGAGTGGCTTTCTTAATCTCCTTGAGCAAGTCATCCATGCGTACCCCCGCCTCATACATTTGGGAGAATTCGGAGTAGCAAGCCCCACTTAGGTGGGTGCGGAGATCAATCTTGATACACTTGAGGAAAATGTCCATTTGCTCCTTTATGTTTGGCCTCTCAACAATTTCAGAGAGCTTGTGATTCCATCTCCTTGTGAAGTCAATGAAGGACTCATTGTCTCTTTAAGTGGTGTTCTCGAGCTCTTTTCTTGTGGGCCGGTGAGTGGTGTTGCCTTGATATTGATTTTTGAAGGCAAGCATAGCGGCATCCCAATCAAGACGGACAGTGAGCGGGAGAGTTGCATACCAATCTTTTGCCGCCCCCTCGAGGGTGAGAGGAAAGCATTGAGCCATTACTTTTGGGGAGACCTTCTTCGGAACCATAGCCCAAATGTAAGTCTCGATGTGAGCCATCGGGCATGAGTTGCCTTTAAACTTGCTAATGTCGGGCATCTTGAACTTGTCGGGGAGAGAGTCCATCGTGCTCATAAGAATGGATGACTGATAAAGGCTTGTGTTGGAGCCTTTTCCCATGTTGAGGCCGTCAAATTTCTGATCAATGTAGGCCATGATGGAGTCGACCATTTTGTGGTCGTTGTTGTCGGTGCTTGGTTCCTCTACATTTTTGGTACGGGCACTAACATATGGGCTTTCAAACAAGCCTTGGGTCCTCTCGGATTCCTCATTGTCAATAACCCCCTTGTTCTTGGAGAGCTTGAGAAGCTAGGCTTTCAATTGGTCGACCTCAGCTTCGTGGACCTCCCTTTGACTGTCGACATGAGCTTGCCACAAGGCTTCTTTGGTTTGAGCCTCGTTGTTGAGAGTGGTGACTTGTTGTTGAAGGGTTTGGACCATGGCAGAGGGTTGCTCGAGAGTCATGGCGTTGTTGGTGCTGGAGTCGCCGGCCATTGATGATGCAGAAGCTGTGGGTGTGATCGGTTCACGGACAAGCCTGTTGGATGAATCCCTGTAAACGCGGAGAGTACCAATCGGACCTATAATTGGAGAAGTAGCCCTTGTCAGTCTCGGTTCACACTTTCGGTCCATGAAGAGGTTGAGAATACACAGTTGGGCACACGACTCGAACCACATAAGAAAAAGACTATTTTTTCTTTTTTTTTTTTATAAGTCGGAGGGAACGGGTCCCTTTTGGGGTTTCTAAGAAGATAATGGAATCGTCACACTAGTATATAGACCATCTCGCGGTCTCATATACTCATCGGATTCCATCACGTTTGTGAATCCTACATGTATCGGGATTAAACTAAATTAATGTGGTAAAGCATACATGCGGGGACGGATTTTTTATTTTCGTCCAAAACTTTTGGGGACGGATTTTTATTGCGTCCGTTTCAACAAGTTGGCATGTACGATTTGAAAACATTAGTTTAGGGAAATCTCGGTACATGAAAACCGACTTGGTCATGGAGAGTTAGACCCTAACTAGAATTGTGTGGTTAGTGCTCGGCTAAAGAGAGGCTTAAAGGTTACCCCCGGCATGTAGTCATTAACTACACCACGGGCTGAGGTTTACCGCTTCGAAAGAGTCAAGGTCGAGTGGAGCTTGAAACTTTTTAGGACGGGCCTCGACGGGTTTGGGGTTGGACTTGTGCGACTCGATCGTGAGCAATTCATAGGAGTAATGTGCATGTAGTGTGAGGTCTATCACGTGACAAAAAAAAATTTATTTTTATTTTTTTTGTTTTTTTTTTTTGAAAAGAAAAGATAAAAAACACATAAGCACGTAAATTACAACTCCCGAATCACCCGTGTGACCGGTAAATAAACACAAAATTAAAACAGTCCAAGGGTCCAATTCTGTTCTGATGCAGGCAACTGTGCCCACACCCCACTGTTCTGTTCATCCCTGAAACCTGTTCTTGTCCTGGAAATTGGCCCAGAAGCACGCGCCTCAGGCTGGTGTTGTGGAAAGCGCGTGCCTGGCGCATTGTATATGGGAGGCGCCCGCTTCTGGGCTGACCTGTCAGATTTTCAGAAACTTATGGACTTAGGGTATTGCCCTGGTCATGATTGTGTGATGAAACCCCTGCAACGTTTGCTAGCATGAAATAATAGGAAGAAATAGGAAGAACACATGGAAGGTGGGCAATTCTGGAATTTGATGAGGGACGCGCGCGCTTTGGACAATGAAGGTCCGAGGCGCGCGCTTCCCATATCAATTTCCAGAATGCCCAATAAAGTGAATTATGAACAGAAACACAAGTTTAACCCTCAAGCAGTCCCCAGCGGAGTCGCCACTGTAGATACCATAGGGGAACTGTCGCGCCCCGTACCCGTGGTCCTACTTGGCCCCACGCTCGGGACACGAACGGAAGACGTTATAAAACCTTTTTAGAAAATTTTTCGAAATGTACTTTTAGAAAGTTAAATAAAACACACTTGAAGTTCAAAGACTTCACTTAACTTGAAATAAACTTTTACAAACACTTTCACAGCGGAAGTACTTAGCCCAAAGGCTTACAACTTTTAAACAAATGTACATATATCAACCTTTACCAAAATAGATGTGATCATAAGAAAGTACGGGTACTCTACCCAAAGGGTTTACATTTACATAATGTAACCTTCAACAAAACAAGTCCCAACTCTTACCAAACCAACGTCCTCCCGTGCCGAGTGTCCTATCCCCTGGACCCGCCTTTATCTAAAACAGTAAACAAATAAGGGTGAGAATAAATCTCAGTAAGCTACTAAAATGCAACTACGTTACATGCTGATATGATGATCATAAAGAAACAATATCAACAAGTAAGCATATAGCATATAACATCAAGTCATATATCACTTATATCACATTGCCCACACTCCGGTGGATACCAAAGCCAAGGTTTAACCAATAACAATAACTAATGAGAATACCAACTGAGAAACCCATCAGAGAAAACCATCTGAACAGCATAAATAGCTGAAGCCGTCGGGATCCCGAAAACCAAATCATAACTAATAGAACCAAGTAACCAGAGAGGGAAATATGACACAAAGTCATAACCCAAATACTCACCAAAGGGAGCAATTCATCCCATCCAAGGCCAATCTGGACTGGGGAAACTAGAAGGCACAGTGGACATCTTATAGTGAACTTGGCTTGTGTGCCACTATAATTCTTCCACCGCCTGACTCACAAGCTCCAACGGAAAACCTTATAGTGGACTTACCTGTACTACTATAATTCTTCCATTGGCTGACTCCACAACAAGACCAGCTGGACTTTTAACAAGAAGCACAGTAATAAATACTTGCTAAACAAAACCCGGGGCATTTAATCCAAGAAGGAACTAATCCAAATACATCACAAGATACACACAAAGAATCCGTATAAAGAGTCCATAAAAAGGACATTTAATCCATTACTAACATTCCACAACACTTGGGCTCACGAAGGAACCAATTCTACCACTTTAGTGATCCACAACTATCATCTAAGTACTTTAGGACACTACCCAAAAACTAGACCAAGGTTGATCTCTAAACCCCTTAGTTTGAACTCTCTAAACTTTTTCCAGACAATTGGGCGGTCGCCCAAACTGGGCTGTGCGGCCGCCCAAAGTGCCCTGTTCCAAGAAGAAAAACCTTCAGATAGATGTGCGGCCGCACGCCCACTTTTGGGCGGCCGCCCACATCACCCGGCAGGCCTAAAAACTAAACCAAATTTCACTCCTTTTGTTTCACAACCCAAAATTTCCAAAACTTGCAACACTTAACATTTCAACTTACACAAAGGCTAAACCTTAGCCTAAGAACAATACCAACAATAACCATTTCATACTACTCCCTTTTTGTCCCAAATTTCAAGTATAAACAAAACATACCAAAACATTGTTTTATCACATATAAAGCATACTTATGACCATTTTAACATTTAAAGGGGAATTAGTAACTTACCTAGTTCCGGAAAAAGTATCGTTGAAATAAGTTTTGTTCGGCTAGAAATGACCTACTCGATGCCCTGATCATTTTTATATAATTAGTTTTTAAAACGGGTAAGTAAATAAAAAGAATTAAATCGAAATGGGTTGAACTTACCTTTTTCTCCTAACCCTAACTGAGCGTAGAGGAAAGTTGCAGAACATACATACACAGAGAAGGGAAAGAAAGAAGATTTCTTATAAAGATTTTTACCCCATTTTTACAAATTGGTCACTGGACTTTTAAAGTTAACACTTAAGCCCCTTAACTTACATTTTCAACTAGGACCCTAAAGTTTCAACTTAATCATTTAACTCCTTTAATCATTATTTTTACTAACTACGTAAATAACACAAATAATCAAGTATGATATGCAAATCATAAAATATGATGCAACACATAAAAATGCACATATAAGTCAAATAAAAATCCCCAAAAATATAAAATAAATAGAAACGGGTTTTGGGGTCGCTACAATCACTCCCCCTTAAAAAAATTCGTCCCGAATTTTAGGGTTGCTTACCGAGACCCTCAAACAACCAAGGGTACTTCCTCTCGATCTCCTCCCGAAGCTCCCAAGTCGATTCCTCCACATTATGATTCCTCCACACAACTCGAACAAGAGGGATACTTTTGTTTCTCAATTCTTGCACCTTCGAATCAATGACTTGGACTGGATGTTCCTCATAATACATACTCGGTTCAATATCCTCGGGTATCTCAGATAGAACATGAGAAGGATCATACACATACTTCCGAAGCATAGAAACATGAAACACATTATGGATCTTATCAAAAGAAGGAGGTAAAGCAAGACGATAAGCTCGATCCCCCACTCTTCCAAGAATCTCAAATGGACCAATAAACCTCGGAGCAAGCTTGCCTTTCTTCCCATATCTTCGAATACCAACCTTAGGGGAAACCTTTAAAAACACAAAGTCACCTTTGTCGAACTCAAGATCTCGCCTCCGATGATCAGCGTAGCTTTTCTGTCTACTCTGGGCAGTATTCAAACGATCTCGAATAAGTTTAACCTTCTTAACTGAATCATTAACCATCTGAACACCCCAAATCTTGGCTTCTCCCACTTCATCCCAACAGATAGGAGACCGACATTTCCTTCCATACAAGACTTCATAAGGAGCCATCCCAATACTGGACTGAAAACTGTTATTATAAGCAAACTCTACGAGAGGCAAATGAATATCCCACGAATCTGAAAAATCAACTGAGCAAGCCCTCAACATATCTTCAAGAATCTGGATAGTTCTCTCGGACTGGCCATCTGTTTGAGGATGAAAAGCTGTACTAAATCTCAACTCTGAACCCAAAGCTTTCTGAAACGCTTGCCAAAACCGAGATGTGAATCTAGGGTCACGATCAGATACAATGCTCACTGGAACTCCATGTAACCTCACGATCTCATTAATGTACAAAGTTGCAAGCTTGTCCATAGAATAACCGATCTCAATAGGTAGAAAATGAGAAGACTTTGTCAATCTATCAACAATCACCCAAACCGCATCAAACCTTCTTCGAGTACGAGGTAATCCTGTCACAAAATCCATGGTAACATGTTCCCATTTCCATTCCGGAATCTCTAATGGTTGAAGCAATCCTGCAGGCCTTTGATATTCAGCTTTAACTTGTTGACATGTTAATCACTTGGATACATAATCCGCTATCTCTCTTTTCATATTATTCCACCAAAAGTGTTGCTTCAAATTCTGATACATTTTAGTACTCCCGGGATGAATAGTATACCTTGATTTATGGCCTTCATCAAGAACTTGGCGTTTAATCCCATCAACATTAGGCACACACAACCGACCTCTGAAAGTTAATACCCCTTCAGAACTGAGTGAGAAATCCTCAAATTTACCTTCCTTGATTTTATCCATAATCTTTACCAATTCCGGGTCATCCTTCTGAGCTTCCTTTATTTGTTGAACTAAAGTTGGAAATACTCGAATGTTCGCAAAAATAGCTCCATGCTTTGATTCGTAAGGACTCCAATCTCGAGCATCCTCCAACATCTTCCATTCCCGCACCATCAATGAAGATACATAAGACTTCCGGCTAATAGCATCAGCTACCACATTTGCCTTGCCCGGATGATAAGAAATTGTACAATCATAATCCTTCAACAGCTCCATCCATCTTCGTTGTCTATTATTCAACTCTTTCTGGGAGAAAAGATACTTCAAACTCTGATGATCTGTGAAAATCTCAAACTTTGCTCCGTAAAGATAATGTTTCCACTTGTGTAATGCAAAGACAATAGCTGGAAGCTCCATGTCATGGGTAGGATAATTCTGCTCACTCGGAGTCAACTTCCTCGAAGCATATGCAATCACCCTTCCATTCTGCATTAATACACACCCGAGGCCTTCTTTAGAAGCATCACTATAGATTACCAAATCATCATTACCATTAGGTAGGGCGAGAATAGGAGCTGTAGTCAATCTCTTCTTCAACTCTTCAAAACTAGCTTGGCATTTTTCATCCCATACATAAGGAATATTCTTTCGAGTCAACTGAGTCAAGGGAGTTGAAATCTTAGAAAACCCCTCAATGAACCTTCTGTAGTACCCAGCTAACCCCAAGAAACTTCGAATTTCTGTAACTGATTCTGGCCTCCTCCAATTCACAATAGCCTCAACTTTGGATGGATCAACTGATATACCTTTATTCGAAATCACGTGCCCAAGAAAAGATACTTCATTGAGCCAAAGAGCACATTTACTGAATTTGGCAAACAACTGCTTCTCACGAAGAATAGATAAAACCATTCGCAAATGCTGTTCATGCTCCTCCCGGGACTTGGAATAAACCAGAATATCATCAATAAATACAACCACGAAGGTATCAAGATAAGGTTTAAAGACTCTGTTCATCATATCCATAAAAACAGCCGGAGCATTAGTCAACCCGAAAGGCATAACAAGAAACTCATAATGGCCATATCTACTACGAAAAGCAGTTTTAGAAATGTCTTCAGAACGGATTTTCAACTGATGGTACCCACTCCTCAAGTCAAGTTTTGAAAAGACAACTGACCCCTGAAGTTGATCAAATAAATCATCAATATGAGGAAGCGGATATTTATTCTTTATAGTTACCTGATTCAGCTTTCTGTAGTCAATACACAGCCTCAAGGACCCATCTTTCTTTTTAACAAACAATACTAGAGCTCCCCACGGGGATACACTAGGACGAATGAATCCTCGATCAAGTAACTCTTGCAACTGAACCTTCAACTCTTTCAATTCAGCTGGGGCCATTCTGTAAGGTGCCTCAGATATAGGAGCCGTACCTGGAAGTAAGTCAATACAGAACTCTATTTCCCGGTCAGGAGGCATAGCATACTCAGAAGAAAATACATCTGAAAATTCTTTAACAATAGGCACATTCTCAATATCAGGAATCCTTTTAGTAGTATCCAAAACACTAGCCAAATACCCCGCACAACCCCGGTTCAACAATTTTCTAGCCTTCATATAAGAAATAATTCTAATCTCTCTACCCCAAGGAACAGTTTCAAAAGAAAATTTAGGAACATTTGGGATAGAAAATGTGACCACTTTATTAGCACAATCAACAGACGCATGATATTTACCCAACCAATCCATACCCAAGATAACATCAAAATCTTGTAATGGTAAGATAACTAAATCAGCAGGTAAAACATGCTCACGTATATGCACATCACAAGAATGCAACACCTCATTGGTCACCAAACACTCTCCTATAGGAGTTGACACCTCTAACACATAAGGCAGAGATTCAGAAGACTTATGCAATCGAGAAGAAAAATGCAAAGACACATAAGAATGCGATGAGCCAGGGTCTATAAGTGTACGTGCCCTCAAACTAGACACAGAAATAATACCTCCTATCACATTAGAGGACTCCGAAGCCTGTTGCTGAGAAATAGCAAAGACACGACCCTGAACCTTAGGCTTGCCTGAGGAATCCCTTTTCTGACCCTGAGAGGACCCAACCACACTTCCCGATGCTTGCATCCTATACTTAGGGCAATCCCTCTGAAAATGTCCTAACTGACCACAGTTCAAACACTTGCCCTGCTTCTTCCAACATCTCTCTTCTGAATGTCCTTCTTTCTGACAATAATTACAAACTCCTCTACTCTGACTCCCTGAAGTATTACTTTGATTTCTGTTACCTGACTGTCTTTGAGAAGACCCTTTGAATTGTGAAGATCCACCTTGATTTCCTCTACTCTCACCACGTTGTGGTTGCCTAACTTGCTTCCCAGCGCCTAACAATTCCATCTTCCTTTTATGTTCCTCAATGTCATGCTCCACCTGGTAAGCTCGATCCACTGCATCCTGAAAATCTTGCAACTTATGGGATACTAGCTGAGTTCTAATCACAGTTTTCAAACCTTTTACAAACCTCGTAGCCTTCCTCTCCTCAGTTGCCACTAGGTGAGTACAATACCTGGACAACTCTGAAAATTTAGCTGAATATTGAGCAATTGACATAGAACCTTGCTCCAAGTTAAGAAATTCCATCTCCTTCCTGTCTTGATCTACTCGAGGAATGAAGTGTTCTTTGAAATTTCCCAGAAAATTCTCCCAAGTATAAGGTACATGAGTCTCATCCCATTTAGTCTTCAAAGCTTTCCACCAATGCTCAGCCGCTCCATTCAATTTATAGGTAGCAAACCTGACTTGATCTTCCTCCGAACATCTCAAAGCATCAAAGATCTTTTCCATCGATTCAATCCACCTTTCAGTTTTAGATACATCGGGCTCTCCATCATACTCCATAGGCTTCATTTTCAGAAACTGTTCTAGGCCATATCTTGGTGGTACCTGTTCCCTTTCTTGCCTCTGATCACTTAAAGTTTTCATCGCTGCTTCAAACATTCCCTGAAACATAATTCGAGCCTCTTCTCTGGCATCCCCTTGCCCCGAAGAACCGGCCTGATCTCCGTCAGTTTCACCCATTTTTAATGAATACCTGCATCAAACACTCAACGTTACTCACTCTATACTCTACTACCCTCCTAGGTCATTTAGTCATTCTAGACCATCTACAACCAGGCTCTGATACCAACTGTCGCGCCCCGTACCCGTGGTCCTACTTGGCCCCACGCTCGGGACACGAACGGAAGACGTTATAAAACCTTTTTAGAAAATTTTTCGAAATGTACTTTTAGAAAGTTAAATAAAACACACTTGAAGTTCAAAGACTTCACTTAACTTGAAGTAAACTTTTACAAACACTTTCACAGCGGAAGTACTTAGCCCAAAGGCTTACAACTTTTAAACAAATGTACATATATCAACCTTTACCAAAATAGATGTGATCATAAGAAAGTACGGGTACTCTACCCAAAGGGTTTACATTTACATAATGTAACCTTCAACAAAACAAGTCCCAACTCTTACCAAACCAACGTCCTCCCGTGCCGAGTGTCCTATCCCCTGGACCCGCCTTTATCTAAAACAGTAAACAAATAAGGGTGAGAATAAATCTCAGTAAGCTACTAAAATGCAACTACGTTACATGCTGATATGATGATCATAAAGAAACAATATCAACAAGTAAGCATATAGCATATAACATCAAGTCATATATCACTTATATCACATTGCCCACACTCCGGTGGATACCAAAGCCAAGGTTTAACCAATAAAAATAACTTATGAGAATACCAACTGAGAAACCCATCAGAGAAAACCATCTGAACAGCATAAATAGCTGAAGCCGTCGGGATCCCAAAAACCAAATCATAACCAATAGAACCAAGTAACCAGAGAGGGAAATATGACACAAAGTCATAACCCAAATACTCACCAAAGGGAGCAATTCATCCCATCCAAGGCCAATCTGGACTGGGGAAACTAGAAGGCACAGTGGACATCTTATAGTGAACTTGGCTTGTGTGCCACTATAATTCTTCCACCGCCTGACTCACAAGCTCCAACGGAAAACCTTATAGTGGACTTACCTGTACCACTATAATTCTTCCATTGGCTGACTCCACAACAAGACCAGCTGGACTTTTAACAAGAAGCACAGTAATAAATACTTGCTAAACAAAACCCGGGGCATTTAATCCAAGAAGGAACTAAGCCAAATACATCACAAGATGCACACAAAGAATCCGTATAAAGAGTCCATAAAAAGGACATTTAATCCATTACTAACATTCCACAACACTTGGGCTCACGAAGGAACCAATTCTACCACTTTAGTGATCCACAACTATCATCTAAGTACTTTAGGACACTACCCAAAAACTAGACCAAGGTTGATCTCTAAACCCCTTAGTTTGAACTCTCTAAACTTTTTCCAGACAACTGGGCGGTCGCCCAAACTGGGCTGTGCGGCCGCCCAAAGTGCCCTGTTCCAAGAAGAAAAACCTTCAGATAGATGTGCGGCCGCACGCCCACTTTTGGGCGGCCGCCCACATCACCCGGCAGGCCTAAAAACTAAACCAAATTTCACTCCTTTTGTTTCACAACCCAAAATTTCCAAAACTTGCAACACTTAACATTTCAACTTACACAAAGGCTAAACCTTAGCCTAAGAACAATACCAACACCAACAATAACCATTTCATACTACTCCCTTTTTGTCCCAAATTTCAAGTATAAACAAAACATACCAAAACATTGTTTTATCATATATAAAGCATATAAAGCATACTTATGACCATTTTAACATTTAAAGAGGAATTAGTAACTTACCTAGTTCCGGAAAAAGTATCGCTGAAATAAGTTTTGTTCGGCTAGAAATGACCTACTCGATGCCCTGATCATTTTTATATAATTAGTTTTTAAAACGGGTAAGTAAATAAAAAGAATTAAATCGAAATGGGTTGAACTTACCTTTTTCTCCTAACCCTAACTGAGCGTAGAGGAAAGTTGCAGAACATACATACACAGAGAAGGGAAAGAAAGAAGATTTCTTATAAAGATTTTTACCCCATTTTTACAAATTGGTCAGTGGACTTTTAAAGTTAACACTTAAGCCCCTTAACTTACATTTTGAACTAGGACCCTAAAGTTTCAACTTAATCATTTAACTCCTTTAATCATTATTTTTACTAACTAAGTAAATAACACAAATAATCAAGTATGATATGCAAATCATAAAATATGATGCAACACATAAAAATGCACATATAAGTCAAATAAAAATCCCCAAAAATATAAAATAAATAGAAACGGGTTTTGGGGTCGCTACAATCACTCCCCCTTAAAAAAATTCGTCCCGAATTTTAGGGTTACTTACCGAGACCCTCAAACAACCAAGGGTACTTCCTCTCGATCTCCTCCCGAAGCTCCCAAGTCGATTCCTCCACATTATGATTCCTCCACACAACTCGAACAAGAGGGATACTTTTGTTTCTCAATTCTTGCACCTTCGAATCAATGACTTGGACTGGATGTTCCTCATAATACATACTCGGTTCAATATCCTCGGGTATCTCAGATAGAACATGAGAAGGATCATACACATACTTCCGAAGCATAGAAACATGAAACACATTATGGATCTTATCAAAAGAAGGAGGTAAAGCAAGACGATAAGCTCGATCCCCCACTCTTCCAAGAATCTCAAATGGACCAATAAACCTCGGAGCAAGCTTGCCTTTCTTCCCATATCTTCGAATACCAACCTTAGGGGAAACCTTCAAAAACACAAAGTCACCTTTGTCGAACTCAAGATCTCGCCTCCGATGATCAGCGTAGCTTTTCTGTCTACTCTGGGCAGTATTCAAACGATCTCGAATAAGTTTAACCTTCTTAACTGAATCATTAACCATCTGAACACCCCAAATCTTGGCTTCTCCCACTTCATCCCAACAGATAGGAGACCGACATTTCCTTCCATACAAGACTTCATAAGGAGTCATCCCAATACTGGACTGAAAATTGTTATTATAAGCAAACTCTACGAGAGGCAAATGAATATCCCACGAATCTGAAAAATCAACTGAGCAAGCCCTCAACATATCTTCAAGAATCTGGATAGTTCTCTCGGACTGGCCATCTGTTTGAGGATGAAAAGCTGTACTAAATCTCAACTCTGAACCCAAAGCTTTCTGAAACGCTTGCCAAAACCGAGATGTGAATCTAGGGTCACGATCAGATACAATGCTCACTGGAACTCCATGTAACCTCACGATCTCATTAATGTACAAAGTTGCAAGCTTGTCCATAGAATAACCGATCTCAATAGGTAGAAAATGAGAAGACTTTGTCAATCTATCAACAATCACCCAAACCGCATCAAACCTTCTTCGAGTACGAGGTAATCCTGTCACAAAATCCATGGTAACATGTTCCCATTTCCATTCCGGAATCTCTAATGGTTGAAGCAATCCTGCAGGCCTTTGATATTCAGCTTTAACTTGTTGACATGTTAATCACTTGGATACATAATCCGCTATCTCTCTTTTCATATTATTCCACCAAAAGTGTTGCTTCAAATTCTGATACATTTTAGTACTCCCGGGATGAATAGTATACCTTGATTTATGGCCTTCATCAAGAACTTGGCGTTTAATCCCATCAACATTAGGCACACACAACCGACCTCTGAAAGTTAATACCCCTTCAGAACTGAGTGAGAAATCCTCAAATTTACCTTCCTTGATTTTATCCATAGTCTTTACCAATTCCGGGTCATCCTTCTGAGCTTCCTTTATTTGTTGAACTAAAGTTGGAAATACTCGAATGTTCGCAAAAATAGCTCCATGCTTTGATTCGTAAGGACTCCAATCTCGAGCATCCTCCAACATCTTCCATTCCCGCACCATCAATGAAGCTACATAAGACTTCCGGCTAATAGCATCAGCTACCACATTTGCCTTGCCCGGATGATAAGAAATTGTACAATCATAATCCTTCAACAGCTCCATCCATCTTCGTTGTCTATTATTCAACTCTTTCTGGGAGAAAAGATACTTCAAACTCTGATGATCTGTGAAAATCTCAAACTTTGCTCCGTAAAGATAATGTTTCCACTTGTGTAATGCAAAGACAATAGCTGGAAGCTCCATGTCATGGGTAGGATAATTCTGCTCACTCGGAGTCAACTTCCTCGAAGCATATGCAATCACCCTTCTATTCTGCATTAATACACACCCGAGGCCTTCTTTAGAAGCATCACTATAGATTACCAAATCATCATTACCATTAGGTAGGGCGAGAATAGGAGCTGTAGTCAATCTCTTCTTCAACTCTTCAAAACTAGCTTGGCATTTTTCATCCCATACATAAGGAATATTCTTTCGAGTCAACTGAGTCAAGGGAGTTGAAATCTTAGAAAACCCCTCAATGAACCTTCTGTAGTACCCAGCTAACCCCAAGAAACTTCGAATTTCTGTAACTGATTCTGGCCTCCTCCAATTCACAATAGCCTCAACTTTGGATGGATCAACTGATATACCTTTATTCGAAATCACGTGCCCAAGAAAAGATACTTCATTGAGCCAAAGAGCACATTTACTGAATTTGGCAAACAACTGCTTCTCACGAAGAATAGATAAAACCATTCGCAAATGCTGTTCATGCTCCTCCCGGGACTTGGAATAAACCAGAATATCATCAATAAATACAACCACGAAGGTATCAAGATAAGGTTTAAAGACTCTGTTCATCATATCCATAAAAACAGCCGGAGCATTAGTCAACCCGAAAGGCATAACAAGAAACTCATAATGGCCATATCTACTACGAAAAGCAGTTTTAGAAATGTCTTCAGAACGGATTTTCAACTGATGGTACCCACTCCTCAAGTCAAGTTTTGAAAAGACAACTGACCCCTGAAGTTGATCAAATAAATCATCAATATGAGGAAGCGGATATTTATTCTTTATAGTTACCTGATTCAGCTTTCTGTAGTCAATACACAGCCTCAAGGACCCATCTTTCTTTTTAACAAACAATACTAGAGCTCCCCACGGGGATACACTAGGACGAATGAATCCTCGATCAAGTAACTCTTGCAACTGAACCTTCAACTCTTTCAATTCAGCTGGGGCCATTCTGTAAGGTGCCTCAGATATAGGAGCCGTACCTGGAAGTAAGTCAATACAGAACTCTATTTCCCGGTCAGGAGGCATAGCATACTCAGAAGAAAATACATCTGAAAATTCTTTAACAATAGGCACATTCTCAATATCAGGAATCCTTTTAGTAGTATCCAAAACACTAGCCAAATACCCCGCACAACCCCGGTTCAACAATTTTCTAGCCTTCATATAAGAAATAATTCTAATCTCTCTACCCCAAGGAACAGTTTCAAAAGAAAATTTAGGAACATTTGGGATAGAAAATGTGACCACTTTATTAGCACAATCAACAGACGCATGATATTTACCCAACCAATCCATACCCAAGATAACATCAAAATCTTGTAATGGTAAGATAACTAAATCAGCAGGTAAAACATGCTCACGTATATGCACATCACAAGAATGCAACACCTCATTGGTCACCAAACACTCTCCTATAGGAGTTGACACCTCTAACACATAAGGCAGAGATTCAGAAGACTTATGCAATCGAGAAGAAAAATGCAAAGACACATAAGAATGCGATGAGCCAGGGTCTATAAGTGTACGTGCCCTCAAACTAGACACAGAAATAATACCTCCTATCACATTAGAGGACTCCGAAGCCTGTTGCTGAGAAATAGCAAAGACACGACCCTGAACCTTAGGCTTGCCTGAGGAATCCCTTTTCTGACCCTGAGAGGACCCAACCACACTTCCCGATGCTTGCATCCTATACTTAGGGCAATCCCTCTGAAAATGTCCTAACTGACCACAGTTCAAACACTTGCCCTGCTTCTTCCAACATCTCTCTTCTGAATGTCCTTCTTTCTGACAATAATTACAAACTCCTCTACTCTGACTCCCTGAAGTATTACTTTGATTTCTGTTACCTGACTGTCTTTGAGAAGACCCTTTGAATTGTGAAGATCCACCTTGATTTCCTCTACTCTCACCACGTTGTGGTTGCCTAACTTGCTTCCCAGCGCCTAACAATTCCATCTTCCTTTTATGTTCCTCAATGTCATGCTCCACCTGGTAAGCTCGATCCACTGCATCCTGAAAATCTTGCAACTTATGGGATACTAGCTGAGTTCTAATCACAGTTTTCAAACCTTTTACAAACCTCGTAGCCTTCCTCTCCTCAGTTGCCACTAGGTGAGTACAATACCTGGACAACTCTGAAAATTTAGCTGAATATTGAGCAATTGACATAGAACCTTGCTCCAAGTTAAGAAATTCCATCTCCTTCCTGTCTTGATCTACTCAAGGAATGAAGTGTTCTTTGAACTTTCCCAGAAAATTCTCCCAAGTATAAGGTACATGAGTCTCATCCCATTTATTCTTCAAAGCTTTCCACCAATGCTCAGCCGCTCCATTCAATTTATAGGTAGCAAACCTGACTTGATCTTCCTCCGAACATCTCAAAGCATCAAAGATCTTTTCCATCGATTCAATCAACCTTTCAGTTTTAGATACATCGGGCTCTCCATCATACTCCATAGGCTTCATTTTCAGAAACTGTTCTAGGCCATATCATGGTGGTACCTGTTCCCTTTCTTGCCTCTGATCACTTAAAGTTTTCATCGCTGCTTCAAACATTCCCTGAAACATAATTCGAGCCTCTTCTCTGGCATCCCCTTGCCCCGAAGAACCGGCCTGATCTCCGTCAGTTTCACCCATTTTTAATGAATACCTGCATCAAACACTCAACGTTACTCACTCTATACTCTACTACCCTCCTAGGTCATTTAGTCATTCTAGACCATCTACAACCAGGCTCTGATACCAACTGTCGCGCCCCGTACCCGTGGTCCTACTTGGCCCCACGCTCGGGACACGAACGGAAGACGTTATAAAACCTTTTTAGAAAATTTTTCGAAATGTACTTTTAGAAAGTTAAATAAAACACACTTGAAGTTCAAAGACTTCACTTAACTTGAAGTAAACTTTTACAAACACTTTCACAGCGGAAGTACTTAGCCCAAAGGCTTACAACTTTTAAACAAATGTACATATATCAACCTTTACCAAAATAGATGTGATCATAAGAAAATACGGGTACTCTACGCAAAGGGTTTACATTTACATAATGTAACCTTCAACAAAACAAGTCCCAACTCTTACCAAACCAACGTCCTCCCGTGCCGAGTGTCCTATCCCCTGGACCCGCCTTTATCTAAAACAGTAAACAAATAAGGGTGAGAATAAATCTCAGTAAGCTACTAAAATGCAACTACGTTACATGCTGATATGATGATCATAAAGAAACAATATCAACAAGTAAGCATATAGCATATAACATCAAGTCATATATCACTTATATCACATTGCCCACACTCCGGTGGATACCAAAGCCAAGGTTTAACCAATAACAATAACTGATGAGAATACCAACTGAGAAACCCATCAGAGAAAACCATCTGAACAGCATAAATAGCTGAAGCCGTCGGGATCCCGAAAACCAAATCATAACCAATAGAACCAAGTAACCAGAGAGGGAAATATGACACAAAGTCATAACCCAAATACTCACCAAAGGGAGCAATTCATCCCATCCAAGGCCAATCTGGACTGGGGAAACTAGAAGGCACAGTGGACATCTTATAGTGAACTTGGCTTGTGTGCCACTATAATTCTTCCACCGCCTGACTCACAAGCTCCAACGGAAAACCTTATAGTGGACTTACCTGTACCACTATAATTCTTCTATTGGCTGACTCCACAACAAGACCAGCTGGACTTTTAACAAGAAGCACAGTAATAAATACTTGCTAAACAAAACCCGGGGCATTTAATCCAAGAAGGAACTAAGCCAAATACATCACAAGATGCACACAAAGAATCCGTATAAAGAGTCCATAAAAAGGACATTTAATCCATTACTAACATTCCACAACACTTGGGCTCACGAAGGAACCAATTCTACCACTTTAGTGATCCGCAACTATCATCTAAGTACTTTAGGACACTACCCAAAAACTAGACCAAGGTTGATCTCTAAACCCCTTAGTTTGAACTCTCTAAACTTTTTCCAGACAACTGGGCGGTCGCCCAAACTGGGCTGTGCGGCCGCCCAAAGTGCCCTGTTCCAAGAAGAAAAACCTTCAGATAGATGTGCGGCCGCACGCCCACTTTTGGGCGGCCGCCCACATCACCCGGCAGGCCTAAAAACTAAACCAAATTTCACTCCTTTTGTTTCACAACCCAAAATTTCCAAAACTTGCAACACTTAACATTTCAACTTACACAAAGGCTAAACCTTAGCCTAAGAACAATACCAACACCAACAATAACCATTTCATACTACTCCCTTTTTGTCCCAAATTTCAAGTATAAACAAAACATACCAAAACATTGTTTTATCACATATAAAGCATATAAAGCATACTTATGACCATTTTAACATTTAAAGGGGAATTAGTAACTTACCTAGTTCCGGAAAAAGTATCGCTGAAATAAGTTTTGTTCGGCTAGAAATGACCTACTCGATGCCCTGATCATTTTTATATAATTAGTTTTTAAAACGGGTAAGTAAATAAAAAGAATTAAATCGAAATGGGTTGAACTTACCTTTTTCTCCTAACCCTAACTGAGCGTAGAGGAAAGTTGCAGAACATACATACACAGAGAAGGGAAAGAAAGAAGATTTCTTATAAAGATTTTTACCCCATTTTTACAAATTGGTCACTGGACTTTTAAAGTTAACACTTAAGCCCCTTAACTTACATTTTGAACTAGGACCCTAAAGTTTCAACTTAATCATTTAACTCCTTTAATCATTATTTTTACTAACTAAGTAAATAACACAAATAATCAAGTATGATATGCAAATCATAAAATATGATGCAACACATAAAAATGCACATATAAGTCAAATAAAAATCCCCAAAAATATAAAATAAATAGAAACGGGTTTTGGGGTCGCTACAATCACTCCCCCTTAAAAAAATTCGTCCCGAATTTTAGGGTTACTTACCGAGACCCTCAAACAGCCAAGGGTACTTCCTCTCGATCTCCTCCCGAAGCTCCCAAGTCGATTCCTCCACATTATGATTCCTCCACACAACTCGAACAAGAGGGATACTTTTGTTTCTCAATTCTTACACCTTCGAATCAATGACTTGGACTGGATGTTCCTCATAATACATACTCGGTTCAATATCCTCGGGTATCTCAGATAGAACATGAGAAGGATCATACACATACTTCCGAAGCATAGAAACATGAAACACATTATGGATCTTATCAAAAGAAGGAGGTAAAGCAAGATGATAAGCTCGATCCCCCACTCTTCCAAGAATCTCAAATGGACCAATAAACCTCGGAGCAAGCTTGCCTTTCTTCCCATATCTTCGAATACCAACCTTAGGGGAAACCTTCAAAAACAGAAAGTCACCTTTGTCGAACTCAAGATCTCGCCTCCGATGATCAGCGTAGCTTTTCTGTCTACTCTGGGCAGTATTCAAACGATCTCGAATAAGTTTAACCTTCTTAACTGAATCATTAACCATCTGAACACCCCAAATCTTGGCTTCTCCCACTTCATCCCAACAGATAGGAGACCGATATTTCCTTCCATACAAGACTTCATAAGGAGCCATCCCAATACTGGACTGAAAACTGTTATTATAAGCAAACTCTACGAGAGGCAAATGAATATCCCACGAATCTGAAAAATCAACTGAGCAAGCCCTCAACATATCTTCAAGAATCTGGATAGTTCTCTCAGACTGGCCATCTGTTTGAGGATGAAAAGCTGTACTAAATCTCAACTCTGAACCCAAAGCTTTCTGAAACGCTTGCCAAAACCGAGATGTGAATCTAGGGTCACGATCAGATACAATGCTCACTGGAACTCCATGTAACCTCACGATCTCATTAATGTACAAAGTTGCAAGCTTGTCCATAGAATAACCGATCTCAATAGGTAGAAAATGAGAAGACTTTGTCAATCTATCAACAATCACCCAAACCGCATCAAACCTTCTTCGAGTACGAGGTAATCCTGTCACAAAATCCATGGTAACATGTTCCCATTTCCATTCCGGAATCTCTAATGGTTGAAGCAATCCTGCAGGCCTTTGATATTCAGCTTTAACTTGTTGACATGTTAATCACTTGGATACATAATCCGCTATCTCTCTTTTCATATTATTCCACCAAAAGTGTTGCTTCAAATTCTGATACATTTTAGTACTCCCGGGATGAATAGTATACCTTGATTTATGGCCTTCATCAAGAACTTGGCGTTTAATCCCATCAACATTAGGCACACACAACCGACCTCTGAAAGTTAATACCCCTTCAGAACTGAGTGAGAAATCCTCAAATTTACCTTCCTTGATTTTATCCATAATCTTTACCAATTCCGGGTCATCCTTCTGAGCTTCCTTTATTTGTTGAACTAAAGTTGGAAATACTCGAATGTTCGCAAAAATAGCTCCATGCTTTGATTCGTAAGGACTCCAATCTCGAGCATCCTCCAACATCTTCCATTCCCGCACCATCAATGAAGCTACATAAGACTTCCGGCTAATAGCATCAGCTACCACATTTGCCTTGCCCGGATGATAAGAAATTGTACAATCATAATCCTTCAACAGCTCCATCCATCTTCGTTGTCTATTATTCAACTCTTTCTGGGAGAAAAGATACTTCAAACTCTGATGATCTGTGAAAATCTCAAACTTTGCTCCGTAAAGATAATGTTTCCACTTGTGTAATGCAAAGACAATAGCTGGAAGCTCCATGTCATGGGTAGGATAATTCTGCTCACTCGGAGTCAACTTCCTCGAAGCATATGCAATCACCCTGCCATTCTGCATTAATACACACCCGAGGCCTTCTTTAGAAGCATCACTATAGATTACCAAATCATCATTACCATTAGGTAGGGCGAGAATAGGAGCTGTAGTCAATCTCTTCTTCAACTCTTCAAAACTAGCTTGGCATTTTTCATCCCATACATAAGGAATATTCTTTCGAGTCAACTGAGTCAAGGGAGTTGAAATCTTAGAAAACCCCTCAATGAACCTTCTGTAGTACCCAGCTAACCCCAAGAAACTTCGAATTTCTGTAACTGATTCTGGCCTCCTCCAATTCACAATAGCCTCAACTTTGGATGGATCAACTGATATACCTTTATTCGAAATCACGTGCCCAAGAAAAGATACTTCATTGAGCCAAAAAGCACATTTACTGAATTTGGCAAACAACTGCTTCTCACGAAGAATAGATAAAACCATTCGCAAATGCTGTTCATGCTCCTCCCGGGACTTGGAATAAACCAGAATATCATCAATAAATACAACCACGAAGGTATCAAGATAAGGTTTAAAGACTCTGTTCATCATATCCATAAAAACAGCCGGAGCATTAGTCAACCCGAAAGGCATAACAAGAAACTCATAATGGCCATATCTACTACGAAAAGCAGTTTTAGAAATGTCTTCAGAACGGATTTTCAACTGATGGTACCCACTCCTCAAGTCAAGTTTTGAAAAGACAACTGACCCCTGAAGTTGATCAAATAAATCATCAATATGAGGAAGCGGATATTTATTCTTTATAGTTACCTGATTCAGCTTTCTGTAGTCAATACACAGCCTCAAGGACCCATCTTTCTTTTTAACAAACAATACTAGAGCTCCCCACGGGGATACACTAGGACGACTGAATCCTCGATCAAGTAACTCTTGCAACTGAACCTTCAACTCTTTCAATTCAGCTGGGGCCATTCTGTAAGGTGCCTCAGATATAGGAGCCGTACCTGGAAGTAAGTCAATACAGAACTCTATTTCCCGGTCAGGAGGCATAGCATACTCAGAAGAAAATACATCTGAAAATTCTTTAACAATAGGCACATTCTCAATATCAGGAATCCTTTTAGTAGTATCCAAAACACTAGCCAAATACCCCGCACAACCCCGGTTCAACAATTTTCTAGCCTTCATATAAGAAATAATTCTAATCTCTCTACCCCAAGGAACAGTTTCAAAAGAAAATTTAGGAACATTTGGGATAGAAAATGTGACCACTTTATTAGCACAATCAACAGACGCATGATATTTACCCAACCAATCCATACCCAAGATAACATCAAAATCTTGTAATGGTAAGATAACTAAATCAGCAGGTAAAACATGCTCACGTATATGCACATCACAAGAATGCAACACCTCATTGGTCACCAAACACTCTCCTATAGGAGTTGACACCTCGGGGGTTAGGTTACGAAATGGGAAGTACGTAAACACCTATTTCGCCCAAGTGTGAGGATCCCTCCCCGTGACGAAGGTCAACACGTGTCCAAATCCGGGATGGTTCCAAACACAATGGCACAATTTAACGGAGTCGCCACACTTTGTTAATTTTAAACCCAACAAAATGAAAAAGGTAGAGATAAAAGGTTCGGAGGTCAGGTTACGGCTTGGGAAGAGTTTTACGTCACCCAAGCCGCCTCGGTCAAAACCGAGTCTCCCTTGTTAATTAACAAAAGTGCAAGTGTGTGTGTGTTTTAACGGAAAATCTCTGTTTTTAACTGTTTATCAATTTTAACTGAACAAGAAGGTTTTATTTGCACAAGAAACAACAGAACAAGGGGCAAAAGGGTCATTTTCCCTCCGACCCAAACCATCCGTACGGATGGGATGATCTTCCCTGGGATTTTTTACAGTTTATCAAGAAACAGTCCAGTTCCAGGCAAAAACAGAGCATTCTGCCTGGATTGGACTAAACTGTTTTATTTCCACTTTTCATTCCAACATATAAAACCTTGAATTACTTCATTCCTATGCTCAATGATCATCAAAAGGACTCCAAAACATGAATTTGGGTATGATCAAAGGCAATCATGGGAGAAAATTGGAAAAGGTGGTGAACATGGCTAAATGAGACAAAATGACCATTTGATGATTAAAGATGGAAACTTTATCATCAAGATGACATTTTTATACATTATTAACCTCTTAGGGACCAAATTATTGCATAAAGATTCAATCTTTATGACCCAAAATGGGATTTCAAAGCTAAATCAAAAGGGTAAGATGATAAACACTAAGGTTTTATCATCCCACATGATTATCATTGCCAAATCGAGACAAAATCAACATAAAGATTTGGACTTTCACCACAAAAGTGGATCCTTAAGCCAAATACAACCTTGGGACAACATTATTTGACATAAAGATTTGATCTTTATCACCCCAAAGGGGATTTTGAAGCTAGATCAATGTTTGGATTATAAAGATTGAAACTTTATCATCCAAATGACCATCCTTGCTACCAATTAACAACATAATCAACCAAAACATTTGCCTTTTTCATTAAAATAGATCATTAATTTGTTATAAGTAAAAAATTCAACAAACCATGATCATCCTTAGGTTAGAACCACTTTCACACAAAGTGTGAAGGGCACCTTGAATCATCCATGGTTTGGACCATAATGTATAACAATATATATATATAGTGCTTGAAGGACAAGACTTGCAATAAGATTAAGATTAAAGTGCTTGAAGGACAAGACTTGCAATAAGATTAAGGTTAAAGTGCTTGAAGGACAAGACTTGCAAGAATTAAGAGATGAACAACAATAATATGAACAAACAAAAGAGATAAGATGAAGAGAAGGATGGGGGAGAAGGTGGCTTCACCTATGTTTAGTTAGGCCAATCTTCCTTTCTCTTTCACTCTCAAAACACTCTCTGGAGCAATTTTAGTAGAGTAACACTAACAATAATCTTTTCTCCCCCCCCCGGAATGATCAGCAAGGGGTTCAATTTATAGGGGCTGATAGTGCCCAAAGTAGCCGTACGGCTCATGTTGGCGACCTTCTGGATTTTTCAATCTTTTAATTCCAAAACAGTCCCTGTGTCCATATTTTGTCTTAGTGAGGTCTTGGCCTATCAGTTTATCCCTGAATGGTGCCTAGAATTCCTCTAGGTTGGTCAAATTCCGATTGGGGTACTTACAGAGCCCCTCGGCAACGGCGCTTTCGAATAAATCGGGGTTGTCGATAAAACAAGCATCCCAATCTGATGGGAGGACGGCATAGCCGATTTGTTCTATGGCTGGACCTAGAGGTATAGGATTCTTACGTATCCCTATTCGAGGGAATCAAGCCTATCGTAGTTCGAAAGAGGGGTGAGAGATTTTAAGGCTACTCAAACCTATGGGCGACCGTCGAGGTCGGGTGGAGAACTTAGCGTCTCAAGCCTAAGGGCGACCGTAAAAGGTCAGGTGGAGAACTTAGCGTCTCAAGCCTAAGGGTGACTGTAAAAGTTTGGGTGGATAACTTAGCGTCTCAAGCCTAAGGGCGACCGTAAAAGGTCGTGTGGAGAACTTGCGTCTCAAGCCTAAGGGCGACCGTAAAAGGTCGGGTGGAGAACTTAGCGTCTCAAGCCTAAGGGCGACCGTAAAAGGTCGGGTGGAGAACGTAGCGTCTCAAGCCTAAAGGTTTGGTCAACACTAACTATGAGATGGTTGACTAACAAGCATGGTCTTACATCATGGTCAACTTGGCTCTATGGGAGAGGGTTGACTAAATGACTGGACTTACGAAGGACTGCCGGTTAGTGGTCAACTTGGATCTATGGGAGAGGGTTGACTAAATGGCTGGACTTACGAAGGACTGCCGGTTCTTGGTCAACTTAGCTCTATAGGAGAGGGTTGACTAAATGGCTGGACTTACGAAGTACTACCAGTTCATGGTCAACTTGACTCTATGGGAGAGGGTTGACTAAATGGCTGGACTTACGAAGGACTGCCGGGGCATGGTCAACTTGACTCTATGGGAGAGGGTTGACTAAATGGCTGGACTTACGAAGGACTACCGGTTCTTGGTCAACTTGGTTCTATGGGAGAGGGTTGACTAAATGGCTGGACTTACGAAGGACTGCCGGTTCATGGTCAACTTGACTCTATGGGAGAGGGTTGACTAAATGGCTGGACTTACGAAGGACTGCCGGTTCGTCTCAACCTATAATGACTATTCTGAGTCAAGGTTTGACTTGGGTCAACTCCATCTTTGGGGAGTTCGACAGGAAAATTGGTCTTACGTCCGACTAAGGACTGCCGGTGATAAGGGTCTCAACCTATAATGACTATTCTGAGTCGAGGTTTGACTTGGGTCAACTCTACTCTACGGGACGGTTGACACATTTTCTTGACACCGAAGAAGAGCCTAGGGGTAACCATTAAGGCACATTGTGGACGAAAGAGTCTAAAACTTTGGGAAAATCATTTTGAGAGGAGATCAAAAGCATTTTGCTTGAAACATGGTCTTTGATAAATGATGCCAAAAGGGCAAATTTCGGAAATGCTTATTCCTAAAGGTAAATCTTTTAACAAAGCATTTTAGTCAAATTTTTGATTTTAACTTAACCGTGAGGTTTGTTATGCATAAAGTCCTTTGGAGCTTTGTCCATTTCTTAAGAGCGATCGGGAGTAAAGAACCCTTTTGTCGTCGATGTTGGGGTAGCCCCATGTCCTTCTCATCGTTGATGTTGGGGGTAGCCCCACATCCTTGTTGGCGTCAAAGGCGGCATAGCCCCATGTCCTTGTTACCATTGATGTCGGGGTAGCCCCATGTCTTTGTAAGCGTCGATGGTGGCGTAGATCCAATGTAATCTTTTGACCTTCGAAGTGAGGTTAGGAACCCATCCCTTTTTCATGACGCACCCTTTCTTTTGCCTAGGGCACCCTTTCGGGTTTTCAACCTGTGAATACCCCTTTCCGATGAAGCGACGCATGGGAAGTATCTTGTGATTATTCTTATTTACAAAGGGAATATTCTTAACGACATTAAAATTATGAGAGTCGCCACGCCGTTTTAATTAAAGCCAAAACATTGAAAAAAGCATTTTTAATGGGTTCGGGGGTCAAATTACAACAAGAGAAGAATATTGGACGTTATCACTCCTATTGCCCGAATTGATCGGTCTTTCTATCATGATGAATGTGTTAGTAGTGTGTTAGTGATTTAGACCGGATCCGAAGATTGCCTACGTTCCTCTCAATGCGAGAAGCTCAGGTCAGCGTAGTTCGCAGAGAATTAGAATAGGCAGAAGAATCGGGATCATGCATAATGAGGGGGAAATTACCTAAAGATTAGGGTTTAGAAGTAGTTCCTAGATCATCCTCGGGTTGATGAACCCTCGATCATCATCGGCTATGAAATAACATGTAATTATGAAGATCGCAACCCTAAATATAGCATAAATAAGGTTTTAATCTATGAACACGAAGAACATATGAAGAATATATATGAACATATGAATGAGCATGCAAAGAATATGATGAAATTATGAATAAACATGTAAGAACATGAATATAAAAGATCTACATTAGAAATAATGCAAGAACGTGAAGAAATAAGTTAGAAAACTTACCTATGTTGGCAAGAAATAAACCTTGATCTTCTTGGAGGTTTGAATGCTAATTAGAGAGCAAAATTGTGTTTAAGAACTCTCAAATTCGGATCCTAGAGCTCTCAAAATCGGATCCTAAAACCAATGTAATGGAGTGGTTTATATAGTAAACTGATGGAGAGATCTGATGGTCCAGATCATCTGGCGCAAGGTTGGCCGCCTGGCCATTGTTGAAGCCGGTGACAAGAGTGGCCGCGTGGCCAAGATCAACGCGGAGCAATGTTGGCCGCGTGGCCAAGGCTGCCGGCTGACTTGATTCTTAAGCTAGGGTTTCTGCATGGTTTTAAGGAAACCATTTATTACCTAATTTGATAGATTTTGCCATAAATGAGATATTTTTGGGAATCCGGGACAAGTCTTTGTAAGGTTTCTAATTCCTATAAAGTCCTTGTATATTTGGGAAAGTCCTAATAAACTCATTTTCAGGTCGGGTACTAACAGTAGCCCCTCGGCGACGCTTCTTGCAAGGCAATGTGGGGTCGACGATAAAAGAAGGATCCGTCTAAAACATGAGTTTCAAAACAGATGAAAGGTAAGGGAACGGCTGGACCTTGGCAGGTGACCTACGTATCCACGGGGGAATCAAGCCAAACGTAGTTCAAATCTGATGGGAAATTGGGAATAACTGTCCACTTGTGGGGAGCAACATCTTCTGCTGGGGAAAGTGCACCTGCTGGGGATGAGAGATGACCGCGTCGGTCGGGTGGCTGAACCTTTTCAGGTTTCCTACGTATCCTCCGAGGAATCAAGCCGGTCGTAGTTCAGAGATCTACTGGGGATAAAACGATATATTGGACTCCTGCTAGGGATGATAAACCTACGGGCACTATCCTGTACGAAGAACGAATCATTCGTAAGTAATGAAGTTATTTGGGAAAATTAAAGACTACGTTGTCTAAATAATCCCAAGATGGAATGGTAAACGCAATCAGGATCGCCAGGGTTCCTGCCGATCGCGCCAAAGTAATAGGTGTCGGGTCTCTCGTGAACAGAAAACGCCGAGGCTTCTGCCAACCACGATCGATCTAGGATGCGTATGTCATAGAGGCGCCGAAGTCTCTACAACCATACGAATCTTAATAATAGATGCTGGATCTTTCGCAAATAGAAACGCCGAGGCTTCTGCCAATTACGATTGATAAAGGATGGTATATCATAGAGGCACCGAAGTCTCTACAATCATACGAATCCTGATAATAGATGCTGGATCTTTCGCAAATAGAAACGCCGAAGCTTCTGCCCATCGCGATCGATCTAGGATGCGTATGTCATAGAGGCGCCGAAGTCTCTACAACCATACGAATCCTAAGCAAATATTAGGAAGTGCTAAAATAATAGATGCTGGATCTCTCGCAAACAGAAACGCCGAGGCTTCTGCCCATCGCGATCGATCTAGGATGCGTATGTCATAGAGGCGCCGAAGTCTCTACAACCATACGAATCCTAAGCAAATATTAGGAAGTGCTAAAATAATAGATGCTGGATCTCTCGCAAACAGAAACGCCGAGGCTTCTGCCCATCGCGATCGATCTAGGATGCGTATGTCATAGAGGCACCGAAGTCTCTACAACCATACGAATCCTAAGCAAATATTAGGAAGTGCTAAAATAATAGATGCTGGATCTCTCGCAAATAGAAACGCCGAGGCTTCTGCCCATTGCGATCGATCTAGGATGTATATGTCATAGAGGCGCCGAAGTCTTTACAACCATACGAATCCTAAGCAAATATTAGGAAGTGCTAAAATAATAGATGCTGGATCTCTCGCAAACAGAAACGCCGAGGCTTCTGCCCATCGCGATCGATCTAGGATGCGTATGTCATAGAGGCGCCGAAGTCTCTACAACCATATGAATCCTAAGCAAATATTAGGAAGTGCTAAAATAATAGATGCTGGATCTCTCGCACACAGAAACGCCGAGGCTTCTGCCCATCGCGATCGATCTAGGATGCGTATGTCATAGAGGCGCCGAAGTCTCTACAACCATACGAATCCTAAGCAAATATTAGGAAGTGCTAAAATAATAGATGCTGGATCTCTCGCAAATAGAAACGCCGAGGCTTCTGCCTATTGCGATCGATCTAGGATGCATATGTCATAGAGGCGCCGAAGTCTTTACAACCATACGAATCCTAAGCAAATATTAGGAAGTGCTAAAATAATAGATGCTGGATCTCTCGCAAACAGAAACGCCGAGGCTTCTGCCCATCGCGATCGATCTAGGATGCGTATGTCATAGAGGCACCGAAGTCTCTACAACCATACGAATCCTAAGCAAATATTAGGAAGTGCTAAAATAATAGATGCTGGATCTCTCGCAAATAGAAACGCCGAGGCTTCTGCCCATTGCGATCGATCTAGGATGCATATGTCATAGAGGCGCCGAAGTCTTTACAACCATACGAATCCTAAGCAAATATTAGGAAGTGCTAAAATAATAGATGTTGGATCTCTCGCAAACAGAAACGCCGAGGCTTCTGCCCATCGCGATCGATCTAGGATGCGTATGTCATAGAGGCGCCGAAGTCTCTACAACCATACGAATCCTAAGCAAATATTAGGAAGTGCTAAAATAATAGATGCTGGATCTCTCGCACACAGAAACGCCGAGGCTTCTGCCCATCGCGATCGATCTAGGATGCGTATGTCATAGAGGCGCCGAAGTCTCTACAACCATACGAATCCTAAGCAAATATTAGGAAGTGCTAAAATAATAGATGCTGGATCTCTCGCAAACAGAAACGCCGAGGCTTCTGCCCATTTCGATCGATTTAGGATGCGTATGTCATAGAGGCGCCGAAGTCTCTACAACCATACGAATCCTAAGAAAATATTAGGAAGTTTTAAGGGGTTTTCCGTATTCAAAGGTAACGAATATCAGTCAAAATAGCGCTAAGGGCACCTAAAAATGAACAAAGGGAAATGTACCAGGGGTAAAACTGAAATTTTGCATGTGGAGGCAAAGATGATGGATTGTTATGGAGTCGCAAACGGGATGAACTCTCAAGGAGTCATGAAGGTGATAGACTCTCAGGGAATCGCAGAAGTGATGGACTCTTGGGGAGTCGCAAAGGTGATGGACTCTCGGGGAGTCGCCAAGGTAAAGGACTTTTTGGTGAGCAAAGGACGACCACGGAAAGCGTAATGTTTGGGATCCGCTTACCCTAAATTAGGAGGAATACATAATATGACGCTACGAACCATTAAGATGAAGGTATTAGGTAAGGGACATTTTGCTTGGTTGCTTAGGGTAGGACCTAAGGCTTCTAAGGAAAGGGGATGGGTAGCCTCTTAGCCTTGAGATAAGGATGCAAAAGATGTTATGGTTGTTTAGACTTGAGATTGTGTCTTGGATACAATGTGGGTTTCCTAGGTTTACGGGCTAGGGTTTGGAGAGAATGCGACTGCCTAGGCTCGAGGCTAGGGTTCGGAGAGAATATGGAAAGGCTATTGTATCCTAGGCATAAGACTAGCGGGGGATTGAGATTATAAATTTCCTAGGTTTCGAGACTAGGGTTTCGAGAATTTGGAAAGGATGTTGCACACAGGGCTTTAGAAATTCCCTAGAACTTGGGCTAGGGTAAAAGGGGATGGTGCTTCCTAGGCTTGAGACTAGGGTTTGGAGAGAATGTAGATTCCTAGGTTTGGGGCTAGGGCTTGGAGAGGTTGAGGTTTGGGAACTTCCTAGATGTTAGGGTTTCGAACAAGGGTTTGGGAACTGGTGTTTAAGGACCATGACTCTCCTAGGTTTGGGACTAGGGTTTAGAAATATCCTAGGCTTCGAGGCTAGGTCTTGGAGTTGTGGTAGGTTCAGAGGTTGCAAAGGCGTTGGCTTTAGACATAAGGCTGGGAGTTGGAAAGGTTGTGACTTCCTAGGCTTGAGACCATGGACCGTTGGGAAGAGGGATTGCTTTTGTGGAAGGTCCACTAAGCTTGATCTTAGGGTTCACCATTTTCTGGGATTGGTGACTATGGCTTAGAAAGGTTCATGGTAACCTAGGCTTTAGGGTAGGTTTTAAGGCTAAGGACTGTAAACTTCCTACGTTTTGAGACTAAGGTGAAGGAGTTTCCTAGGTATAGGACTGGGGTTTGAAGGGAATGTTGAATCCTAGGCTTGATGATAGAGTTTAAAGAGGATAATTTCTACCTAGCCTTGAGACTAGGGCTTTAGAAAGAGTGCGACTACCTAGGCTTGAGGCTAGGGTTTAGATCGAATGCGACTACCTAGGCTCGAGGCTAGGGTTTAGAGCGAATGCGACTACCTAGGCTCGAGGCTAGGGTTTGGAAAGAGTGCGACTACCTAAGCTTGAGGCTAGGGTTGATTGAGTTTTGGACAGGGCATTATATCCTAGGTTTTGGACTAGGGTTCAATAAAACGGAGAATTGAGATTGTAAATTTTCCTAGGTTTCGAGACTAGGGTTTCGGGAATTTGGAAATGATGTTGCATACGGGGCTTTGGAAATTCCCTAGAATTTGGGCTAGGGTTAAAGGGGATGTTGTGGTTTTCCTAGGCTTAAGGATAGGGTTTAGATAGGATATGTGACTACCTAGGATCAAGGCTAGGGTGTAACTACCTAGGATCAAGGCTAGGGTTTAAGAAGGATGTAACTTCCCAGGCTTTAGGCTAGGGTTTGAAAGGATGTAATTACCTAGGCTTGAGGCTAGGGTTCAGAGAGAATGATATGACTACCTAGGCTCGAGGCTAGGGTTTAGAGAGGATACGTGACTACCTAGGGTCAAGGCTAGGGTTTAGGAAGGGTGTAAATACCTAGGCTCTAAGGTAGGGTTTGGAAGGGATGTAACTACCTAGGCTCGGGGCTAGGGTTTAGGAAGGATGTAATTACCTAGGCTTGAGGCTAGGGTTCAGAGAGAATGGTATGACTACCTAGGCTTGAGGCTAGGGTTTAGAGAATGTGTTTACCTAGGTTTAAGGTTAGGGTTTGGAGACCGAAAGCATTTGAAGGTTTGTCTTGGTTTAGACCGAGCAAGTTTGAGGTCTAAGAGTGTTGCGGTTTGGGGCAAATGAGCTTGATACCTCGTGGCTGGATAGGCTCGATAGATTAGACCTAGGCTAAAGTTCTAGGGTTTAGCTAGGGTAAGACTCAGACATGTGTTGAGGAGACCGGGCCTAATGGAATGGTAGGCGTGAGATCTAGGAGATCGAAGGCTAGGCAGGGTAGCGTTGGGACATAAGGCTTTCAAGCGGGTAAGTCTTTTGTCCTAGAGAAACCGCGTTATGGGTTAGGACCAAGCAGGCTTGAGGTCGGCCAAGGAGCAACGGATTGGGATTGGATGATCCTAGTACCTAATACGCATGTCGGGCTTGGATCCTAGAGCGTTTGAAAGTTTAGGCTAGGTGCGAACCATAAGTGCGGGAAATGGTTTTGGATATATGACCATGTTGGCGCTTTAGGTAAATGGATCGAGTGTCCAAGACTTTGCTTTGAGTACAATAGTGTGCCTAACAGGATTGGGTATGCTTAGGACTTAATTTTGCCTTAGAGGTCATGCGTGTGACTAAGCTCGTTTGGCAATTTCGAAGGTAGGTTAGGGATGGGACCAAAGGTGTTTAAGGACATGGGTTTTAACCTGATGGGTATTGAGATCCCTATGGTATGGCGTGGTGCGCAGGAGATCCTATGTACTTGAGCAAGGTTTGAGATTTGGACTCGTTGGGGGAGCGATGTTTGAGATCCATAGAGTTCAAGGGTGGACCTTGTAGGTGGCGAGATTTGGACTCGGCTTGGATTAAGTAGGTTAGAGTCCTTAAGGGGTTGAAGGTCAGACTAGGAAGTCTTTTGAGGCTAATGGGTGACACTAGGTTGGTACTTGGTAGGTTTAAGAGTGGTAGGGTCATGGCTTGGACATGACGGGAGTCGGGAGACGTAGATGTTGTCGCTTTTAGTCGGACCAAGTAGGCTTGGGAATTACAGAGTCCAAAGGGTGGAGATGTAAGGTGAGAGACCTAAAGGGCAGAAAGTCTTGTGACCTAAAGGTTTAGGGGTTGAGGCCTAAGGTATGGATCAGATATTCTAGAGACCTAAAAGGTAGGTGTTTGGTAGACTCGAATGGTCTTGGGCCCTCAGGGCTCGCTCCACAGGTTAGACTATGGGTGGACCTTAGAAGTTGGACCGAGGAGGATAAGAGAGCTATGGCTTAGACAGGGTAAGGACGAGTATGTGTTGGTAGGTTTGAGATCTAGGAGATCGGGTAGGCTCGGGACCGGTAGGTTCGGGACCTAATGGGTCATCCTAAGGATTTGGCTTTGGTTAACTGGTTTAAGGTCTGAAGTTTTGGGTAGAACCGGTTTGAGGCCGAAGGGGTCATGCTACGAACTTGCGGAAGGTCGAGCTAAGAGGTTATGATGTAACGTAGGTAAGACTCACCGGGTAGGTTTGGGACCTAGGTAAGACCGATCGGGTAGGCTCGGGACCTAGAGAGTTTATGGTGTAACTTAGGCAAGACTGACCGGGTAGGCTTGGGACCTAAGGTTTTGAACCAGGTAGGTTGGGACCTAAGGGTATCCTATTGTATAGGAAATAGGGTGAAGGACCGAATCAACTCAAGAATCACGGAGATGGGTCTCAGATGGATCGAGGATGTTTTTACAATTTTGTGGAGACCGAGCGTGCAGGTTTATAAACAAAGTGTCGGGGAGGAGAAAACTTTATGAAAGTGTTATGATCTTATACAGATGCCTTATAATTAATTATGATTCTAATCAATCCAAATAGGTCGTCGCGTGCCGAGTTTGACGATGAGGGGTGCCCTTCTTCTAAGTGTATCCTTGTTGACGCCTCGGTATTCTCTGGGAAACCACATAGTCGACCCATTCCGTTGGGGATTATCTAATTTGGTGAGCGGGTACCCTCCCTCCTTTGAGAAACTCTACGTCAAGCTTGATGATGAGGGATGCCCTTCTTCTAAGTATGTGCTTGATGAAGCCCCGGCATTCTTTGAGAAACCTTATGGTCGGTCCTTTATTGTTAGGGAAGCCCCAGTTGCGTAGAGCGGGGTATCCTACCTCCTTTGAGAAATCCTATGTCGAGCTTGATGATGAGGAGTCCTCTTCTTCTAAGTATGTGCTTGATGAAGCCCCGGCATTCTTTGAGAAACCTTATGGTCGGTCCTTTATTGTTAGGGAAGCCCCAGTCGCGTAGAGCGGGGTATCCTACCTCTTTTAAGACGCACCCTTTTTTCTGCCTAGACCGCCCTTGCAGGTTTTCAATCTAGCGGGCATCTCTTTTGCGTAATTTTTTTTTTTTTTTTTTTTTTTTTGAACTCATTCAGTCGACTCAAAAAAGGAAAAAAGAATTGTTTCAAAACATGCGGGGGCATTTTGAGGAGAGTAAGAGAGAGAGAGAGATAGTACTCACATTTTGACTCTTTTGAGCAACTGAGGGTATATATGTACAAAAGGGAGGAAGCCCCTGCTTTGACAGAAAGTAAGTGTTTAGCTCTTTCCTAGATTGTAGAACGGAAGACTTGTCGAGACATTTGAAAATTGTTTTATTCAAGATTCTCATTTGATTGCTCGAGAATGGACCTCGTTGATTAGTTAATGAGTTATGGTTAATTGGTAAACAAGTAGCCTCAAATTAATAAATGTTTTGATCAATTGTGAGTGAAGAAGTCAGGAGTAGAAATATGGGGGAAGAGAGAAGAGAAGGAAAATTGGCTACGAGGTGGGTTGTGTATATTTTGGACCGAACCGGGAGGTTGCCTACGTTCTCCTCACGGTGAGGAGCTCAGGTCCGCGTAGTTCGGGGATGACCCGCTCGACGATGGTGTCGGGTTTCAGTGGGTATGTGTGGGAGGAAAGAAAAGAAAGAAAGTTGGCCCAAGGTAGGTTATATTTGGCTTTGAGTGGTTGCCCGGTTGACGATGAAGTTGGGTTTTGAGTTTAGGGGTGTGAGGTTCATTTGAGGTGAGTTGTTCTGTGTAGCTCATTGCGGTAGATTACTCCTTTGTAGTTGTTGCAGTGGATTGCTCCATCGTAGTTATCATGGGTTGCTGCCGTTTATCTACTTTGTAGGGAAAGAAAGAAAAATAGAACATTTGAAGTGAAAATAAAATGGGACATTTACTTTTCTATGGTGATAGCCCCTTCTATTTTTCTTTATTTTTTTTTATTTCTTTGTGCACACCTTTTTTTTGCCTAGGCCGCCCTTTCGGGTTTTCAACCTAGCGGGCTTCTTTTTGTGCGATGCTCTAACTTTTGCCTAGGTCGCCCTTTTGGGTTTCATCCTAGCGAGCCATATTTTTTTTATATTTGTACATGAAACATTGGGCAAGACAAGCCCCTAGTTTGCTTTCGCCTTTCTCGATTGTGAGGTAGCTTCCTTATAGTTCAAGCGGCCTTTTGCTGGCGGCGGGCATCCTAGCCCCTTGATTTTCACCGGTAGAGGTCCATTGGATTATCACGTGCACCAATGAATGACTTCGTGCACTTGTCTTATATTTGCGATGGAATACGGACAACCCCAGTGTAACGGCATGTAGTACTCATGATGGGAACAAACCAACCCTTTAAATTGTGGCAGCATGGATGTCTATTTGATGATGAGCAACCGCAGTCCATTCCTTTGTCACGACCTTATAAAAAGGGGTCTAATGGTGGGATGAGAGGCGTATGAGGATAGTGTATGGGAGAAGGTGTATATAGAGAGTGTACATGAAGTGTGTACAAGGGGTGAGTGTATAGAGAGAGTGTATGGGGGTAGAATGTAGAGAGAAGGGGAAGTGATTCGTTCATCCCAATTGATCGAAGCATTTGTTATTTTGAGATTAATCGTTTACTTAGTTATGTGAATGGTTTGTGGGTCCATTTACCTTTTAATGAGTCGTCATTAATGAGTAAGATTAAGATTAATTCATCATATAAAGATATAGCAATCAAGCGAAAATGGTGAATAAGACAATTTTCATGAAATTGATATATGCAAGCTTATGTCTCAAGTCTAGAGAGAAAACAAAAGAAATAAAGACCTTTTTATTGGAACTAAAAGATTTAAACTGACTAGTCCGGGGTGGACTTTTACATAAAGAAACAAAAATCGTCCAAGGTGGACTTTTGACTAAGGACACTCTAGAACCTACGAAGACTGAATGACCCTTTTCTTTTCTTTTATTTAAAGGAGGTAGCCCCAATTTCCTCTTTTGCCCATGCCCATGTATTTCGTTGGCGGGTGATGGCTCCGCTGTCAATGAGGCTTTGAATCTTTCTCCTCAATTAGACGCAATCTTCGGTGTCATGCCCAATGTACTGGTGGTATTGGCAGTGTTTGGAGGGATCCAAGCATTGCTTCACCCTACTTGGTTCATAGTTGATCAAAGGAGACAACTTGCCGGCTTGAACTAGACTTTTGAAGAGTTTGGCTAACGGCATACCTAAGTCGTCGAATTCGCGCTCGTCCTTCCTTTCACGAACTGTCTTTGAGGGTGATTTAGGTACCGGAACCCCTTGTTGATGAGTAGTCATAGGAGGCATCCCGACGGGGACAGTCTGTGGCGGCCCGTATATTTGAGGAACGTACGGGTGTTGACATTGAGCAAGAGGGAGAACTCGACTGAGGTAATCATAAACGCCACGAATGTCAGACAAATGGCGCCTCTCGATATCTCTTAGGGTCTTATGCATCTCCTTCTGAAAGTGTGTTGCTTGCTCGTTGAGAATGGCCTTAAAGTGGATTGCTTGTTCATCGAGGATGGCTTCGAAGTGGGATGCTTGCTTACTGAGAGCAGTACCGGTGTAGAGGATTGTCTCGGGATCTTGGGTAGCAGCTTCAGTTGCAACTTCGATGTTCCTTGCAGCCGACATGATGCAGAACTCTATGTCATGAAAGAATTAGATTCGTATTTAATGATAAGGCATCGTTATAAGAATCATTTTTTTGGAAAAGAGTAGGTCTCCACATTTTTGAAATGCATTTTGGTAAAAAATTGAAAGTTTGACCGGGCCGAAGTTGCCTACGTTCCCCTTATCATGAGGGAGAGGTCCCACACAATAAAAGGCTCAGGTCGCCGTAGTTAGAATCAAGTTAGACTTTTTTTTTAAAAAGACGTGAGAGGTGACCATAGGGGTTAATTTGATAGAGTCTTTTTAAGATAAAGAGCGATCTTGAGGTCAAAAGCAGGAGATGACTCGGTCCTTAGTCAAGTATGGGTGAGGAAGACTTATAGGAGTTGGTTTTGATTGAGTCGGGTATGGTTTGACTTATGGTTTGACCTAAATTTGACCTAAGGATTGACCTAAGGTTTCAGACAAGAAGTGGTTCAAGCTAGAATGCGACGATAATGGTGGGTTGACCTAGATGGGTAATGGATAGGTCGACCTAAATGAGAAGGGTTGGATTGACCTATATGGTGAATGAATCAAGATAGCGGGTTGTAGCGGGTTGCCTATGGGATGATCTAAGTGGGATAAACATGGTTTGACCTAAGCGGGTCGAATGTGAGTTGGTTGACCTAGGGAGGTCGGTATATAGGTTCAAGACGGGTAAGTCGACTTAAGCGGGCCAAGGATTGACCTAGATGGGTCAAAGGTAAAGGGGTAGTTTTAACCTAAGACGGACGAGTTGACCTAGATGGGTCGAGGATGGTGTGTGGACCTAAACGGGTCGAGACGGGTTGACCTAGGTTGGTATGGACAACGGTGGGTCAAATAATGACCTAGGTGGGTCAGGATGACGGTTTGACCTAAGCGGGTTAAGGTCAAAGGTAATTGGGTTCACCTATGGGACCAAAGATTGACCTAAGAGGTCAATAGTGGATAAGGTTGACCTAAGGGTCAAAGGTTGACTTAAGAAGTCGAAAGGTGATTGGGTTGACTTAGGGAGTCAAAGGTTGACCTCAGAGGTCAAAGGTGGATAAGGTTGACCTAAGTGGTCAAAGGTTGACCTAAGAGATCGAGGGGTGATAAAGTTGACCTAAGGGGTCCAAGGTTTGACCTATGGGGTCAAAGGCAGATGAGAATGACCTATGGGGTCAAAGGTTGACCTAAGAGGTCAAAGGCGGATGAGGTTGACCTAAGGGGTCAAAGGTTGACCTAACATGTCGAGGGGTGACCTAAGAGGTCGAAGGTGATAAGGTTGACCTAGGAGGTCAAGGGTTGACCTAAGAGGTCAGAGGTTGATAAAGTTGACCTAGGGGGTCAAGGGTAGACCTAAGAGGTCAAAGGTTGGTAAGGTTGACCTAGGGGGTCAAAGGTTGACTTAAACGGATAAGATTGACCTAGGGGGTCAAAGGTTTGACTTAAACGGATAAGATTGACCTAGGGGGTCAAAGGTTGGCCTAAAAGGTCAAAGGGTGGTAAGGTTGACCTAGGCGGTTAAAGGTTGACCTAGGAGGTCAAAGGTAGATAAGGTTGACCTAGGAGGTCAAGGGTTGACCTAAGAGGTCGGAGGCTGATAAAGTTGACCTAGGCGGTCAAGGGTTGACCTAAGAGGTCGAGGGGTGACCTAAGAGGTCGAGGGTGATAAGGTTGACCTAGGAGGTCAAGGGTAGACCTAAGAGGTCAAAGGCGGATAAGGTTGACCTATGGGGTCAAAGGTTGACCTAAGAGGTCGAAGGTTGACCTAAGGGGGTCAAGAGCGGAGAAAGTTGACCTAGGGGGTCAAAGGTTGACCTAAGAGGTTAAAAGACAAATGAGGTTGACCTAGGGGTCGAAGGTTGACTTAAACGGATAAGATTGACCTAAGGGGTCAAAGGTTGACCTAAGGGGGTCAAGAGCGGAAAAGGTTGACCTAGGGGTCAAAGGTTGACCTAAGGGGGTCAAGAGCGGAGAAAGTTGACCTAGGGGGTCAAAGGTTGACCTAGGAGGTCAAAGGTTCAGAGGGTTGACCTAGGCGGTCAAAGGTTGACCTAGGGGGCCAGAGGTTGAGAAGGTTGACCTAGGCGGTCAAAGGTTGACCTAGGAGGTCAAAGGTTGACCTAAGGGGTCAAAGGCGGATAAGGTTAACCTAGGAGGTCAAAAGTTGGTAAGGGTTGACCTAGGGGGTCAAAGGTTGACCTAGGGGGTCAAAGGTAGATAAAGTTGACCTAGGCGGTCAAAGGTTGATAAGGTTGACCTAATCGGTCAAAGGTTGAGAAGGTTGACCTAGGCGGTCGAAGGTGAAGGGTAGACCCAAGTGGATCGTAATGATGGCCCAACGGATGAGCGATGGACCTTAGAGGTCGCCTAGATGCAATGCGCATTTTATTTTGCGAAAAGTTTTTGCATTTTTTTTACATCCTAAATGGGTGATCCGAGGAGTGTCCTAATCTCTATGTGTGGGTTGACAAGGGTTAGGTAAAAGGTTCCCACCGCTCGCGGAACGTACACGGTGAGTGGAGTGGACGAGTGACTCGAAAAGAGGGCGGCAGTAGCGCACAAATTCCTGCACATCGAATACTCCGGGTAATGGGGACCTGTGCAGTGCTGACACGGACTAGTGGTAGTGTGTGGTAAAAAAAACTAATTCTTTTTTAGGGAGAAAAGAGAGAAGTTTTTAATGTTAGGAATGATGCTATGCAATGCAATGCAGGAGAAGGAAAATAATGTACAAGGGAGCATAGCAGAGTTTTGTTTGACCCTAATACTAAGACGAAAATAACAAAGGTACAAGGATACAAGGTATATACAAAGTACAAGTATCAACAAAGTACAAGTATTAACATTGCGGGGTGCACGGGTGCATGTGTAAACATGGCAAGTATGTGAGGTGCATGTATAAACATGGCGAGTGTGTGCATGTGTAAACATGGCAAGTGTGTGCAGGGTGCATGTGTAAACATGGCAAGTGTGTGTAGGGTGCATGTGTAAACATGGCAAGTGTGTGAGGTGCATGTGTAAACATGGAAAGTGTGTGCATGTGTAAACATGGCAAGTGTGTGTAGGGTGCATGTGTAAACATGGAAAGTGTGTGAGGTGCATGTGTAAACATGGCAAGTGTGTGTGAGGTGCACGTGTAAACATGGCAAGTGTGTGCATGTGTAAACATGGCAAGTGTGTGCATGTGTAAACATGGCAAGTGTGTGTAGGGTGCATGTGTAAACATGGCAAGTGTGTGCATGTGTAAACATGGCAGGTGTGTGCATGTGTTAAACATGGCAAGTGTGTGCATGTGTCAACATGGCAGGTGTGTGCATGTGTGAACATGGCAGAAGTGTAAGGTGCATGTGAAAACATGGCAAAGTGTAAGGTGCATGTGAGAACATGGCAGACATCATGATGTGAACGAAAGTTAGACCCACTAAGTTTGAAAAAGTTTCAAAGCAGTCCCCAGCAGAGTCGCCACTGTGAATACCCCTTTCCGATGAAGCGACGCATGGGAAGTATCTTGTGATTATTCTTATTTAGAAAGGGAATATTCTTAACGACATTAAAATTATGAGAGTCGCCACGCTGTTTTAATTAAAGCCAAAACATTGAAAAAAGCATTTTTAATGGGTTCGGGGGTCAAATTACAACAAGAGAAGAATATTGGACGTTATCACTCCTATTGCCCGAATTGATCGGTCTTTCTATCATGATGAATGTGTTAGTAGTGTGTTAGTGATTTAGACCGGATCCGAAGATTGCCTACGTTCCTCTCAATGCGAGAAGCTCAGGTCAGCGTAGTTCGCAGAGAATTAGAATAGGCAGAAGAATCGGGATCATGCATAATGAGGGGGAAATTACCTAAAGATTAGGGTTTAGAAGTAGTTCCTAGATCATCCTCGGGTTGATGAACCCTCGATCATCATCGGCTATGAAATAACATGTAATTATGAAGATCGCAACCCTAAATATAGCATAAATAAGGTTTTAATCTATGAACACGAAGAACATATGAAGAATATATATGAACATATGAATGAGCATGCAAAGAATATGATGAAATTATGAATAAACATGTAAGAACATGAATATAAAAGATCTACATTAGAAATAATGCAAGAACGTGAAGAAATAAGTTAGAAAACTTACCTATGTTGGCAAGAAATAAACCTTGATCTTCTTGGAGGTTTGAATGCTAATTAGAGAGCAAAATTGTGTTTAAGAACTCTCAAATTCGGATCCTAGAGCTCTCAAAATCGGATCCTAAAACCAATGTAATGGAGTGGTTTATATAGTAAACTGATGGAGAGATCTGATGGTCCAGATCATCTGGCGCAAGGTTGGCCGCCTGGCCATTGTTGAAGCCGGTGACAAGAGTGGCCGCGTGGCCAAGATCAACGCGGAGCAATGTTGGCCGCGTGGCCAAGGCTGCCGGCTGACTTGATTCTTAAGCTAGGGTTTCTGCATGGTTTTAAGGAAACCATTTATTACCTAATTTGATAGATTTTGCCATAAATGAGATATTTTTGGGAATCCGGGACAAGTCTTTGTAAGGTTTCTAATTCCTATAAAGTCCTTGTATATTTGGGAAAGTCCTAATAAACTCATTTTCAGGTCGGGTACTAACACAACCTAGCGGGCATCTCTTTTGCGTCTTTTATGGCACACCCTGTTTTTTGCCGAGGCCGCCCTTACGGGTTTTCAACCTAGCGGGCTACTTTTTTGGTGCCTTTCTCTTTTTCCTCTCTCTTTTTTATGAGTGATCCAGCCGACTCGATAGAACGGGGACTTTAAAGTATTTTTTTTTTTATGGAGGAAACATGCAAGGGCATTTTATTTGGGAGAGAGTCCCTTTGTTTTGGTGAGCTCTTTGAGCAATTTATCATGAAATGGAAGGAAGCCCTTGCTTGACAGAATACAAGTGTTTAGCTCTTTCCTAAGATGTAGAGAAAAAGACTTGTCAAGACATTTGAAATTTGCCTTAGTTAATATCATCAAATGATTGCTTGAACGGATCATGTATGTCATTAAGTCAGGATTATAGCAAGCAATTAGCCTTAACATGTATAAATGTTGTGATCAATTAGGATTAAGATTCGATCAATGGCAAGATCAAAAGGTGTTTATGGGGAATTGGTCCTTGTCTGGTAAATTGGTCATTGATGGGACCAAGGGGTAGAGGTTTGGCTACTTTGGGAAAGCCACGGTTTGACCGTTCTTTCTCATGCTGTGACCGGACCCGAAGGTTGCCTACGTTCCCCTCAGTTTGAGGAGCTCAGGTCGCCGTAGTTCGGCCTTAGGCCGTCTTTTGCTGAAATTGTCTTTCTTTCGATGTTGTCTCGGAGGACGTTGTTGCTCACTTTTGCTCTGCGGTGAACTCCTTGGAATGGACCTCTTGGGGTGAACCCTCTTTGGTGTGAACGGGCCTTTCTTTCCGCCATTTCCTTTCCTTCTTTCCATACATTCATTTCCTTTCCCTCTTTTTTTTTTTTTTTTTTTTTTTTTTAGGAGGTAAACATTAGCCCCAGCTCGCTTTCTCGGGCATTGGCTCCTTTGCGGCCTCTTGGTGGCGTGCCTGTTACTTTGGGCTGACTTTGAAGATTCCCGGAATCCCTATGCTTGGTCACACACGTGAGAGCACTGTCAAATCTCGGTGGTCAAGCAACAACGTCCTCACCTTTTCACTGTCTCGGGATTCCTTCGATGTGCATCAAGAATTTGTATCGGGTTGTGTATCGGGAATGTGTATAGGGGGTGTGTATAGTGGAAGGTTTGCCATTAATGGTCTATTCATGCCAATTGATCACAACATTTATTCACATCAAGATTAATTGTTTGCATTTAGCATTTTTCATTTGTGTTAGGTCCATTCGTCCTTAATGAGTCGTCATTGACTAGTATGCTTAGAAGTCGATTCATCATTTTAGGGACGTAGCAATCAATTGATAATAACAAGCAAGACAATTTCAAGAGTAAGTGTATATTGCAAATTAATGTCTCAAGTATAGAGAGAAGAGAAGGAAAATGACTCTTTTATTTAGATAATTTTATACATACATGTCCAAGTATAGACCTTTGTAAAAATAAAAAGACACAGTCTGGGACGGGCTTTTGGTGAAAGTCTAGATCCTACGAGGCTGGAAGACTCATTTTATTTTATTTTTAGAGATGGGCTCCCATGAGGCACGATGATCCATTCTCTTCCTCAATTGTTGGAGGGGTCGTCGGCGGCATATTCCATGTCTTCTACGGGGAACTCGGGTTCCATGTCGTCGGGAAAGATGTCGCGAGGTCTCCATTTGGCTTGGCGTTGTACTTGCCGGATCCGTCCACTACTCATGAGTTGGGAGTTTGCTCTGGCCATCTCCTTTTGGTGATTTCCTTTCAAGGCGCGCAACCTTTGTGCATGACACTCGACGAGGGTACAGACCTCCATTTGATGTAGCCGCCTTTGGGCTTCCGAAGCACGGGCTTCTCCTTGTTGTTTACGTGGATGGTTGTCTCAGATACCAATTCAGGTGTGGGCTCCTTGGTCGATGTTTCCGATGGACAGAACCGCGAAGGACTTTTAGCATATTAAACCTCAAGGTGAAATTATAACCATGATTTGAGAAAAATGCTTCATTATCGGATTAGCCTTTTAGGAAAAACTTGATCTTTTTATTTTAAGATTTTTTTTTTTTTTGAAGACATACTTTTGTTTTGAATGAAAGACTCACACACATTTTTGCAAACTTTTGACAATGCAATAATATTAATAATAATTTTATTAAGAAAACTGACAATGGACTCAGAATGGTCACCACATGGCATCAACCGGGGAGTCAAGGCTCTAACTAAACCTAACAGACACCTTAACTGACTCTTCTTAAGGGCTTACCACACATCCTAAAAGCAGCTGACTCTTCCTAAGGATGAAAACAGACTTTTTCTAAGGGGAGATTGATGGAAGGGATTTCGAAACTCCGTCCTCTACTGTGGCAGCCGCAGCACCATTCATTTCCCAACCCGGGGCATTCAGTCCTTCAGGCATTTTCTGTGCCGCTGATCCTTTCCAAACGCCTTCCGTCATTTCGGCTTTGCTGAGTTTAGGAACCATCATTTGGGACACTGATTTTGTCAACTCTTCCAAAACAGGCTCTCCCACTTTGGGATTAACAACTTTGTCAACCGCGGGCTCCTTTTCCTTGGGACGGACATCACTCCATTTACCGACCATCGGGGAAGTCACAAATTTGAGCATTTTGACGCTCGGGTCATCAGCTGTGTCGGGGGCGTGGGGGCGTCCAAGCTTTCCCTTCTCGATTAGCTTCGAGATGATGCGTTTTATGGAGGTGCAATCATTGGTATCATGGCCATGGTAGTTGTGAAAGGCACACCTTTGGGTCTTGTCGCGACGTTTTTCAAGATTCTTTGGCCGGAAATCTTCGAGGGGCCACATGAGGCCTTGTTTGACCAATCCTTCAAACACTTTGCTTATGGGCATTCCAAAATCCTCAAACTTTGTGAAATGGACTTGGCTCGGCCTTTGGCTTTTCTTTCATTGTTGACCGGAGCGTGGTGGGGATGAGAATCACCGTTACTTAATGCAAAGGGGTGCCCCTCGAGTGTCCTTTCAAATTTAGCTTCCATTTTTTTTCTCTTTCCCAACAACGTACCCGACTGAGGTGCAACATGAGGATTCTGTGGAAGTGCGTGGGTGTTGGCATACCCATAACCTTGGTTGCTTTCAGGAATATACATTGGAGTCATGCAATGAGCTCGTGGTCCAAGAGGTCTCCGATTGCAGAAATAATATGGGTCACCATGGAATTTTATCGGGAAATCCGGTGGAAGTCGGTTAGTGATGCATGGTTGGGCATCCACATACCGTCTAAACAGTGTCTGAGCTCCGTTGACTTGGTTGATGGCATTAAACCAAAGGGTATGGTATTGTGAGTATGATGCTCGGGGCATAACCGGTGTGAACAGTGGTTTGTGGCCTTTTGGGTGGATTGCGTTTGGGGTTTTATAGGGAGTGTCTCATGGGAGGTGTTGGATTTGGGATGAGGCGGAGTGAGGAAGATTTGAGTGAGAGGCTCGTTATGGATAACGGCGTGTCGGGGCGAAGAAATGGAGGCCTCGGTATTTTGGTGAGATGGAGGGGGCAATCTTCGGTTACACTCCGGAGGTCGGGTAGCTTCCACCCTTTCATTGTGGTTGGTCACTTTGGTGAAGGGCCCATCAATTGTGACATCTCTTCGTCTTATCAACTCATTGAACGGGTTCTGTGTTTCCTTGTGGCTCTTCGTGATGACTTCCTCCGTAGCCCCGGAGGCTTCTAGAGTATGGAGCGGCTCTCCTTTCGTCAGGCTATCCAGGTTGTCTGCAACGTCGTTTCCCAAATTACCATCCATCAAAGCGGTCTTTCTGAGGTACCGGATCGGAGAAGTTGTAGTGACAGGGGAACTTTCTAACTCCACACGCACTAGGCGGCGACATGACGCTCTCTTCCACTTCATCTGAGATACGGGGAAGACAAAAGGTAGCTTTAGGCTTGGGTAAACACTGAGTGAATGCTCATGCTACTGATGGGGAATGACCGCTAGGGTTAGACCTATGGGGTAAAAAGGTGGACAGGGTCAAATGGGATCTTAAAACCATCCGAGATTCAAACGGGGGTCTACTTACAACGTTGTAACAGACTTCCTGGATGGCTACAGGGGATCCATTCAAAGACTTGACTTCCTAGGGGACTATTCCTAGGGGTTTAGCGGGGACCTAGGGGACAACGCCTAAGGTCTTGACGGGAATCTTAACGGGGTCTTGGAGGACAATGGGGATCCGCCCAAAGACTCAACGAAATCACATAACGGAGGTCTCGGAGGACAACGGGGGTCCATCCAAAGACTCAACTAAGTCTCATAACGGAGGTCTTGGAGGACAACGGGGGTCTGTCCAAAGACTTAACGAAATCCCATAACGGAGGTCTTGGAGGACAACGGGGGTCCGTCCAAAGACTTAACAAAATCACATAACGGAGGTCTTGGAGGACAACGGGGGTCCGTCCAAAGACTTAATGAAGTAACATAACGGAGGTCTTGGAGGACAACGGGGGTCCGTCCAAAGACTTAACGAAGTCACATTTATTATCGCAAGAATGTGTCGAAGACAAGAAACAAAGAACGGAGCAGGCTCATGCCACGTGCAATTATTTATTCGTTCAGCTTTACTTAAAACACATTTTATTCCTAAATGGTTGGAAAATATTCCTCTTCTTTTTCGCAACTATTCTATATCCTGGATTAGTGGAGGCCATCACTACGCCTATAGACCCCTCTTTTTTCACCTGCCTTGCACACTCCCAAGGATGGACTGTCCTGGGCGAGGGTCCTATAGGGCAAGCGGCTTCCATCGACCGAAAGAAATGATCCTAAGGTCTAGTGCATCACAAGATTCCCAATGTGTGAGCCATTCCAATCATGATTAAGCCCCGGTTAAGGTCGAGATTCGTCTTAGGGACTTAAGGGACTTCTGGCATAACCTCATCTTTGATATCTACTCGTCATGCTCCAAGCATTTAGATATATTCGGCTTAGTACTTATTATGGCATGATAGATCCATAGATCATAACAATTCTTTAGTCCTTCTAAAGTACATTTAAGAATTGTTTCACAGCCTTCCAGTGATTCTCACCGGTTGTCGGATTGATATCTACTCGTCATGCTCCAAGCATTTAGATATATTCGGCTTAGTACTTATTATGGCATGATAGATCCAATTGCCGAAGTAAAATGGCATCCCATTCAGTCTTCTCATGCTCATCATTTGTCTTAGGACATTTGAGTCTTTGCATAGAAAACTCCATGTAACATTGGCAATGGTCCTCTCTTAGAATTTTCCATGCGGAATCTTCTAATGACTTTGTCAATGTATGTACTTTGGCTTAAACCAATTAGCCTCCTTGATCTATCTCTATAGATCTTAATGCCAAGAACATATGTAGCTTCATCCATATTCTTCATTGCGAAACACTTTCTTAACAAAGTCTTTGTGTAGGAATGTCGTTTCCAATGAGCAATATGTCATCCACATATATTAAATAAGGAATAGCACTATGCTCCCACTAATCTTCTTGTATATACAAGATTCATCTTCGTTCTTGATCAAGCCAAGCTCTATGACTTATCAAAACGGAGATTCCAACTCCCAAAAGCTTGCTTCAATCCATCCAATGAATCTTCGCAACTTTCATACCTTTTAGAATTTTCTTGACTATCAAAACCTTTAGGTTGTATCCAATACATCCTTAAGTGAGTTCCCGTTGAGGAACACTTGTTTTGACATCATTTTGTCAATTTTCATATTCCAAATATGAACATGTGACTACGAGAATTCTAGTAAATTTCTTTGCTATCCATGTAAAATTTTCTCCAAGAAAACTCATTCCTCTCCTTTGGTTTTTACACCTTAGGTTAGAATGATCAAGTTCCAAACTTGATTATTACACATGGGTTGCCTTTTAGATTTCATGACTCCAAGTCATTAAAATCTAAATATGTGGAGTTGACATTGCATCTTTGATAGATGGTAAATACTTCATTCCAAATGAACTTTACCTCAACACTTTCTATTTCGAAATATCCAATATTTCTTGCAATAGATTGTGTCCTATCACATACGCAAGTTCTTGTATATCTTTTGAACGGACTTTTCACGACTCCTTGTGAAAACTTGTTCAACTTCCATCTTAGGTTAAAATATATATTTTCTAGGTCTCGAACCATTCGAGATACATTTTACTCCCATTGATTCTTTTAGAGATAAACCATTTATCTAGAAAAGTATCATCATAATCAACAAACCATTTGTTTCTTATGAGTAAAATTATATCCTCAAGTTTCCTTAGGATATCCCATGAAAATATATTTATTAGATTTAAATGTGAGTGTGTCCCAGACAACTCCTTTCCAAAAGGTCTCACCATCTTAAATCTTTGCGAAAGGCAAACCGAGTTTTCTTTCATCTTTTAACCTCTCTTGATGGAATTCAGATTAGTATAATCATAGCGGTTTTAAATACATAACCCCAAAATGAATAATGGAAGATCACTTTGACTTTGTCATCCAACGAACCATATCAGATAAGGTTCTTATACTTCCACGCAGACATATCATTTGATATTCTTAGTGAAGTTAATTTGTGAAACCATTTCACAACTTTAATGATGACTGTCAAATTCTTGGTTTAATTATTCATCATCATGATCCAATCATAATTTTTGAATAGTTTTACCAAGTATAACCAAAATTCTCTTTTAGCATTTCTTCTTAATGCACCATACACATTGAAATGTATTGGGTCAATTAAGACATTATCCTTTTAACCAATCATAGTAAAAGATGTCTTGATCCAAGTAAATAAGATTTGCATAAATCATGTGATTCCAAATCATATGACTTAAAACTCCGTCCCATGGAATTTTAGATATGCATTTCTCATTTATTTGATCAAAACAATAATGCATAAAGAATTTTAATTATTTATGTTATAGTCTTTATTATTTTGTTCTTCAAGATTTAGGATATAAGATTTATTTATATGATAACACAATGAAGTAAATCATAATAAATAAAGCACTTTTCTTATTCCAAATGAGAAATTAATATCCTTCATTATCTTATAACAAAATAATGTTTTCTACTTCATCAGTAAAGTCACTTTACAAGTGTTCTACGAACAATGTTGAAACCATTGCATCATTACTGTTTGTAGATAAAACATTACTATAAGTAGTCTTTCATCTTACTAATTATTCTGGTATCCAATACCCAATAATTAAATTTAGAAAGAATAATTTATAACATAAATATTCCGAGTGGTAGTCCCACTACCATTCCTTTTATTGATCACCCAGAATTTTGACTACAATTCTAAATGGTCAATCCAATTGTCATTTTACCAAATTGCATCTATTAGAGTTATTATTATAACCAAAATTATTTCCTTTAGGTTTGACAACTCTTGTCTTACTTTTCTTTTGGCATTTGGCCTCTTTCCATCATGAACCATGAGCATTGGAGAACCATTCTCCAATATCTTCATCTTCGCAGTTTTTCAGCATGTTAATGCAATTCGAAGAAATTCTTATTCATTTTAAGCATGTTATATTCCATCACTAAGTGATCATAACATTTAAACAATGAATCAAGAATGAGATCCATGGCTTGCTCCAATCCAATTGGACAACCAAGTTTCTCAAGATGCTCTACGTAGCCTTTATCTTAAGCATGTGAAGTTTCATTTATTGCCCTTTACTCACTTTGCAATGAGTTAATGCAACAATGGTTTTATACCTCTCTTGCTTAGATTGCTCTTTGAAACATGTAACTCAACTCCACGCCTATCTAATAGGCTTCTACAAGTTCCAAACTTTGTTGGAGATTTGAGCACATAATCGCGAGCATAAGACAACTCACATTCCTAGAATCATACTCATGATTCTTGTGATTGTCTACTCCGGCATTGGTTCTTTTAGGAATAGGACCATCAAGAATGTACAACCCATCTTCTTGCCTTAGAACGATTCTTAGGCTCAGGATCCAATCCATGAAGTTTGTACCATTCTCTTGAAGCATTATCCTTATCAAGGATTAATCGCAACGATTTTAGTTGTCATCTACAACCAATGCAAAATTTCCAAAATTTTACAAGTACCAATCTCATTAAAGAGATAAATAATGTATTTTCCAAAAATACTCCCACTAAATTATATAACCTTCTTATACATCCAATGTATAATATAATTTAAATGGGCTAAGATCCAACTTTAATTTAATCTTGAGTACGCTTTGGCGCACCGCTCAAAACCAAATTAATTAGGTAGACAACCCTGTCAATCATATCTCATATGACTCTCAGATTCTTTTATGAGATTCCTTTAAATTTGGGCTAAGATCCAACTTTAATTTAATTTCAAGTACGCTATGGCGCACCGCTCAAAATCAAATTAATTAGGTAGACAATTTCTTGTCAATCATATCCAATATGATTCTTAGGGATCCAATTTCAAAAGCATGTTTAATCTCATCTTTGCCTAGGCCCAAAACTGTTTTGACGCCTAATTAAGTCCAACCATTTTAAACGCATAGGAAACTCTTATTCACTCATCTTGCTCATACAAAGATAAAATCAATGCACCTCGCTTTGGCGAGCCCACATGAAAATACCCGTGTACTTACAAGTGTTTTAATCATGGCATGGCAAGAGGACTTAAAACTTTCTTTGAAGGTTCATCACATATAGAATACAACATATTTATGAGCACACAAGATAAACATGTTACGCATCAAGTTTAGCCACTAAATTAATCTCCATTAATTTAAGCACAACATTTATGTGTCATTAGTTTCTCTATAATTATGAGGATGAGATTATTTGAACTTTGGCCATCATCTCCAAATCAAGACAACAAGAAGTGCGGCCGAACTAAGCCATTGGCAACCACAATTCCGCACTAATTCAAGAAACCAAGAAAGTAGTCCATGTGGCCGAAACTAAGCAATAGATGGTCTCGATGAACGTAGGCCAATTGCATTCACAATTCCACATGGATCTCCAATCATTGAATCAAGAACTTTGTTTCTCAATTTTAGCAATTATGAACTCTTCATAATTCTAATTTCATTTTATCTTTGAAACCTTGATTGCGATCAAGTTTGGGAAACACAATCTCGATGAACGTAGATTAGCCATCCAAACCTTGAACTAATCTTAGAATCACAAGACTAAAACAAATAGGAGATTTAAACCCAAGATCCACACCCAAAACCCAAACCCTACCCCCGCGCCAAACCCTAGGTCCGGCCGGGTCAAGGCTTGGGTCCGGTCGGACCCCTTGCGAAAAATCCAAATTTTTAAAGTTCCAAAATTTATCTCAAAATTGTTTTTTCCCAATTCAATTAGGATTTGGTGTTCTTGGTGATCCAATCACCATGATCATCAAAACCTTGAATAAACGATTTATTCTTGAATCCCTAGAATATCAAAACTTTGATCCAATCAAAAATTGATAATCCAAACAATTTTAAATCCACCATAATTTTAATTGCGATTGAACAGTGCGATTAAAGTTTATAAAACAATAAACCACATAAAACGCATAGACCACATAAACATCATAATCCCAATATTCAAATCATGCTAGGCACATAAACAATTTATATACACACAACATGATTATGTATTGAAATAATCAACATGAACGGGGCTCTGATACCACTGTTGGGTTTCGTAGTAACATGCGCAGCGGAATTAAGCATTTAAAATTTTATGAAACCCAAAGCCCATAGATCCATTCATATGATTAAGTCAAATATAACATAATGAATACTAGAATACTAACCCTTGATGCCTTTGATTTTGCAACCTTGAATTCGATGGAGACTTGAAATCTTGATCACGAACAAAGCAAGAATCACGAACTATGAAGATGATAAGTTTCACCCTCTAGCGGTATCCACACCACGAACGAATATCAAGAACACTTGATCTTGGTTGCTAGACCAAATTATGAAACACGCTTTCACAATTGTAAGAACTATATGGAATTATGAATATTCTTGTTCTTCACTGTTTGGGATCTTAGAACAAGAAAATAACCTCTCAAAACCTTATGGAGGCACTCATAATCATGTGTCTAATGGCTGCTGAAAGGATCCTTTTATAGGTCCTAATCCTTAACCCTTAAGGACTTAGGAAACCTAAATCCCGTCACCAAATTAGGCAACAAAGAATTCTGGCCGACTTGACTGGCACGGTCGTGCCCTATAATCTGGCACGGTCGTGCCATCAGGTCCGCTTGATTCCCCATATCGACAATTTTCGGCACGGTCGTGCTTGTCTTCTTGGCACGGTCGTGCCAAACATGCCGACAGGTTTTGCCTTGGTTTGGATTTATGGCACGGCCGTGCCATTTTAAGGCGCACGACCGTGCCAGAGCCAAAATCTGACATTCTTCCATAATTCCAATTTAGTCCTTTACGATTCGTTCTATTTGTGTGTGACCCTCTAGGATTACACTAAGTTGGCAATGAGCCCAAACATGAACCCATAAGATATGATTAGGTTCTAGCAAACCGTCATACCTACCCAAATAGTGTAACTAGATACAAGTTCGCATTCCTTTTAGAACATGTCATAATCCCTTTGTCCACGATGTCTTTGAACACAAGTCATGGTCAACAAGTCAACTTGTTTTGTTCAAAACTTTTCTCGATCCCGAATATGTTGATAATCCAAATGACATTGATCCAATCAATCCATTTGAGTTTGGCCAAACATTTCACCAACATCATTCCTTCGAGGGGCCCAAGCTTGACATCTCTCCGAAGAGGGACAAATCCATTTGGCTTATTATTCTTCCCTACGTGAATCCAATCATGCCAATCATACCCTTTATAACTACCGTGTTAAGGTAGCGTTTGAATATGTCAAACATAATGTTCATCAAGTGGAAGACTATAATAACTTCATGGCTAAGGATTCAAATGACATAACTAATATGAGATTTATATATGACATCGACCATGACATAAATCTCATACCGCGGGTCATGTCCAGTACCTTGTTCCAAACAAGTACCCATAAATCTAACATGATCATCCCATGATCATTTAGCCTTTATACTAGTGCTTAAGAAGCTCTAGGGACGGAGATTATTATAAACAAACACGAGCCACAATAATAATCCTATTATCTCTTTATTATCATGATAACTTACAACGTTCAACAAACGTGCCTAGGGCACCAACACCAACAGATAGATGCATAGGAACCACTCTTTCACTCATCTTGTTCATACAAGGATAGAATCAATGCACCTACGCTTTAGCATAACCCACACAAAACTACCCGTGTAATCCCAAGTGTCTATCATCGATGGCACATGACTTAAATTTTAAATAAAGTTCTTTCATATAGCAACGCGCATAACAAAGGTATAATTAATCTAATTAATTAATGAACGGATACTATGTGAATATAATTATGAATTTGAGATTTTCATAGAGTCATACTCTAGGTATAATACATATTGTATAATGAATTCTTTCATAGAGTCCAACTCTATTTATAATACATTACTTCATAGAATCCAACCATGAACAATACGTATTCTACAATGCATCTTCAAGTCTGAAAAACACGATTTCAGAAATCTGCACTGCACGCGAACTGCACGAAAATTCTGGACTGCACGTGCGATGTACGTATTCTGGACGAAAATTCTGCACGAAAATGTGTATTGCACGCGAACTGCACGAACGCAATTTATCAAATCTTGATCCTTTAAGGATTCAACTATTTATGATAATCAAATTATCATAAACATCAAACCCTAAGAACAAACAATTTGTTCTTCAAGATCAAGAATCATCAATTCAATAATCATATTAAAGAGGTTGATGATCCGATAAATAGATTAATCATATTAATCATGCAACTTGAAAACCTTGTTCATAATCATATTATATCATATATAATTGTTTCCCCAAACAACTCACATAAATCCCTTATTCTAAATTCACATCATGCTAGATCATATAATCAAATCATATATTTAACATGATAATATTAAAATAACCTTACATGAACGTGGCTCTGATACCACTGTTGGGTTTTGAGGGTCCTTGCGCAGCGGAAACAGCAATATGAAAATCAACAAAACCCTAGAGCCCATGGATCCATTCATGATGATTAAATTAATAGGAAGATAAATTTAGAATACTAACTGTTGTTGTGCGTTTAAAATTTTCAGATCTTCAAGTCTTCAAGCTTTATGATTTGATCTTCTCCACGTTCTTTGGATCACAATCACAGGAACACGAATTTAAGATGCTAAAGCAAGAATCCTCTATGTGTATCCACATGCGAACGAATATCTAGAACAATTCTAGATCTAGACTGCTAGATCCCATGGAAACTCTTTCTATCAAAAGGCTATATGAATTGATTGGTGTTCTTGAGCTTTTTTATTCTCAATCTAAAATCAAGAATGTGTTTCACAAACACATGGAGGCTCCCAATTATGATACAATATCTACTCCATCAATACCATATTGACTAGGGTTAAGAGAGGGGTATTTATACTTATTAAACCCAACTAGTTTAGGTTTAAAAGTCAAATTCCTGTCATAACACGGAGTCAAAAGTTTCCATCTGCGTAACAGAGGGTCCGGTCGGGTAGCATAGGGGGTCCGGTCGGACCATGCCTTGAACCCTTTGGTCCGGTCGGGTCTTGGTATGGGTCCGGCCGAACCTATTCCACTTTCTAACCTTTTTCGATTTTTCCCTTAAAATCTGATTTTAAGGTTTTACGAAATTTAAATTTTAGCCTTTTCACAAATTCGTTCTTTTGTGTGTGACCCCATAGGATTATATTAAGTTAGCAATGAGTCAAACCAATGTCAAACTCATAAATCATGAGCGGACTCTAGCAAGCCATCATGGCTACCCAATTAATATAACTTAACAAAGTTCGTTTATCCTCATAGAACATATCACAATCCTTTTGTCACACGATATCATATTGATCATAAGCCACGGTCTAAGTCAACTTAAGTGCCCAATAATTTCTCGATCCCGAGTAGATTGATATGAGCAAATGACATTGAATACATCTTTGGGCATGGCCATGCACTATCATCAATCTTACTCTCGAATGGCCAAGCAGACATCTCTCTTGAGATAAGAGGGACAACATCCCATCTTGACTTATCATTCTTCCCTACAAGAATCCGATTGTGCCAATCGTAGCCTTTATAACTACCTGGTTAAGGGTAGCGCTTGACTATATCAAACACAACGTTCATCATGTGGAAGACGATGATAATCTCAGGTCTAAGGATTCCAATGATATAACTAAATGAGATTTAATTATGACATTTGACCATGACATAAATCTCATAGTGGGTCATTTCCAGTACTTGTTCACCAAGAAGTACCCATAAGTTTAATTTGTATCACATACACATGATCATCACATGATCATCAATTAAACTTATACTAGTTCTTCATAAGTACTAGGGATGGAGATTATTATAATAAACATGCAAAACATATAATAATCAAGGTTATTATCTCTATAACAAATGAAAACATGATATAACGTAAGGCCTTTCTCAAGGGCCTAGGGCATAATCTCCAACAAACATCAGGTTATGTATTCTTGCTTAATAACAGAGCTATTATGTGGAATAGCAAGAAGCAAGCAAGTGTATCTCTCTCTACCATGGAAGCCGAATTCACTGCATGCACAAGAGCTGTTCAGGAGGCTGTTTGGTTAAAGTGGTTCATGGAGGATCTTGGAGTGGTCGATCATACATCTGACCCCGTGACAGTTTATTGTGACAATCAAGCATCTATTGCTTACACGAAAGATCCAAAGTATCATGGAAGAACCAAACACATCAATCTAAGGAATAACTACATTCGATAGACAATAGCAAGTAATGAAGTAACGTTAGAGTACATTTGTACTAATGTGATGGTAGCTGACCCTATGACTAAGCCCCTTGCTAGAGATGTCTTTCTAAGTCATGTTAGGGCTATGAGTCTTCAAAGGGTGTACATGTAATTAATGTTAGGTTTCGTGCAATCATGCGCAGCGGAAGACATCACATAAAAAACCCAAAAGCCTAAATCTGTTATGTTCAATAATTCATAATATGAAGATGAATGAAACTAACCCTTATATATCTAAATATGAAACATTGGATTTAGATGCTAGGAAGAGCACCCTCTACCGGTGATCCACACTTCGAACAGATTCAAGAACTCTTCTTGACTTGACTGCTAGGTCCTTCGGATTGAAAAACTTGATGAAGAACGATTCTTCAATTTCTCCCTATGATTAAAATGGTTTGATAATTAGGAATAATCAAACCCAATAATCCTAGTATAATATGTGTATTCTCTTTCTCCAAGAAAGTGTTTATGATTTCACAAATCAATGTTATGAGAACAATTTCCGGTTGTACACATTATATACTAGAGGCCTCCAAGATCTTTTAGGTTTTTGGTCTTCTTGTCCAACAAGAAAAGACTTAAAATAAATTTCAATGCGGGGAGGCAACCGTATGACCCCTAGGGATCCGTACGGACCCCTCTCAGTTTTTCTCGCTTTTTCGCTCCTTTTAATTATCTGCTCTATGTGTGTGGCCCAATAGGATTATACTAAGTTGGCAACAAATCCAAACCGTTTGTTAGTCCCAAAGGGCAACAAGGGTATGGAAAATAGCTAGAGGGGGTGAATAGCTGTTTTAAAATTCTTTTCGTACCCTTGAAAATTCAATGGCAAATGCGCACTTAATCAAATAAGAGTTATGAAATGCTCCTAAGAGAGTGAGTGAAATGCACAGTGGAATAGTTAAGTAAATTAGGCGCAAATGATTAAAGGGGGCGCAACACACACTCTAAGTATTTTGGCTCAAAGTGAGTGAAAGATGAAGCTAAGGCAAATGATATAACAAACACAACACAATTCAGTTCAATCAATCTACAATGAGTAAACAAGCAAATAGTGAGTGAAGGTAATAACTTGAAAGTAAATGACAAGTAATTAATACGCGCTATTTGGAGAGGTTCGATCAATGAAAGATCTACGTCCTCTACCAAGATGGTTAGTCTTGGATTTCTAATAGAGATCTTATATAATGAGTGAGTGTTACAAATTACAATCGTTTGAGCTTATACACTAACTCAAGATCTAATATTTTATGAAAGAACAAATCCTATACAATAACCGGTGTATCTCTAAAAGAAAGATCTAAGTGATCAAACTTAAAGAGGTGCGTGTGTGATTTTAGATTCAAGGCTCTTTAGATCTTTGAGGTTGAGAGCACAAGAAAACTAAAGTGTTTTTGCTTGAGGGTCTGGGCTAAGGATGAAGGTATGAAGATGTTCTTGAGAATTCTAGAAAATCAAAGGCAATCTTCAAATCTTTAACAAATGCTTGAGAGAGAAATTCTGAGATTCTTAGCAACTTCAAAATGTTTGAAGTTATAGGGTATTTATAGTAGAGCCCCAAAAATTAGCCGTTGGAAATCCCTTGTGGATAAGGTTAAATGAGAGATGTGTTGTCGCTCATTGAGTGGAGCACGTGTCCTTTATAGCCGTTAGACACATAACACAAATATGACTGTTATGGACAGGTGTCCTTAGATGCGGGTGCATACGTGTTATTTAACCACAATTGGATCATTGGCGTAGTTTGAATTTCTTCAAGTCTTCATGTCTTCAATAAATCATCAAGTGTTGATTTAATATCAATGAGGCGCGTAGGCGCGTTGAGTCTTTAGGGCGCGTAGCATAGCGCGCGCTTATGAGGCGTATAGGCGCATGGTAAGGGCGCATGGAGCAAGGCTCATGGCGCGAGCCTTAAATCAACATTGTGATTTTCTTCAATCTTGACATTCTAGCCCTATTCCTAAGTCTATTCTATTACAATGGACTACCTAAAAAATGAAGTATAAATACTTCTTACATGTGGTTCTAAAGTCCATGAAATAAAACTTAGGTGATGGATCAATCAAATCTAATCAATCCTATTACATTGAATCTGAGATATAAGTGGGCATACCCAACAATCTCCCCTTATTTGATTGATGCCATTATCTACTATATCAGGGACAAACATTATACTTGATTATAACATGTCCAAATAAATGATATTGGTAAATCATGTCTCAAGTTAATGCACACACTAGTACAAGATATAGATTTCTAATCTATTCCAATAAAGATAGAACATTACAAATGGAAAGATAGAAACATAGTTTAACACATTCAAAGTGATATATTAGTTTTGGTTTTGAAATGTGTTTAAACAAAGTTTAAACTCAATGCATGAAAATATGAAACAGTTCAAATATGATGCATATGATTTTAAACAATAGATTCATTGTTCTACAAACAAGAAGTTTGAGTGGACAAGGTTTGATAATAAGTGATGCATTGTTCTCATTAATACTCGAAATATAAGAGTTACAGTTTACAAGTATTTAAAAGAACAAAGACAAAAAGTGCTAAAACACATAAGTACAAAATCACTAACAAACGGTTTTCTATCATAAGAGTTCTAAAAACTTACAAACAAACTAAAACCTAAGGGTTAGTAGGAGGCGCGTCATCATCTTCCTTCAATCCTTCTTCAATCTCCTTCACGGAGCGCTGGATTTGCTTTGAAAGTTGGTGACAACGGTTGACAACACCATGAGTGTCAGTGACACCATCTCTAATGTAGCGCAAATGATCAACATTGATGTTTTGATACTCATCACTAGTGCGTTGAGAAATGGCTTGCTGTTGAGAGAGATTTTCTGCAACTATTTGAAAGTTAGCTTCAACAGCATCTTGCGCGGTGACAATATCAGCAGAAGTTCTTTCTGCGCGCCTGTCTGCACTGGAATGCCCGATACTGAAATGAGTAACTATTAATTCCTTCAAAACATCGATCTTGGAGAGCAAGGAACTAAAGTCAATTGGCGCAGAAGGAGCAGAAGTAGAAGTAGGCGCAGGGGTTTCAGACGCTTTGGGAGCAGCGCTTGGTTCAGTACTAGGATCTGCGCCATAGACAGTTAACTAAGGATTTGTAGTTCATCCTTAACTTCTTTGAGCTTATCAACCACGCTCAACAATTTTTGGCTATCTCCAGCCACCATCTCAAACAACTTCCTTATATCACCTGCTATATTCAACTCTACCTCCCTTATAGCGTTAATGAAATCTTGGCCATCAGTGAGTTTGATGCCACCGTCTATACGTTCATGTAGGGAAGCAAGAGTACCTTTAAAAAGCTCATTCATTTGATCTATAGCATCATTCCACTGTTGAGGAGTAAGGAAATGTTTGTCCTTTATATTAGCATCTATGCGCACCATCTCTGTCGCGCCCCGACCCGTGGTCCTACTTGGCCCCACGTTCGGGACACGCACGGAAGACGTCAAAACATTTTAGGAAAATTTTTCGAAATATACTTTCTATAAAAAGGGTTCACACAACCAACTCGATACTAAAACATGACTTCAAGTCACAAAACAACCTTTCACAAACAAGTACTAAGCCACTTGGCTACAACTACTAACTTTACTTACTTAATTACAAACACGAACATCTACTAAAAGAGATGATACAAACCAAGTCACGGGTATACTACCCAAAAGGTATTACATTTACATAATGTATCCTTTACTTACACAACATTTCCCAAAATGTCTTACCCAAAGATCTCCTCGACGTCCTCCCAGTGTGTGAACTATCCCCTGGGCTCCTTCTTATCTAAAATGGTAAACAAATAAAGGGTGAGAATAAATCTCAGTAAGTTACTAAAATGCAACTACATTACATGCTAATATGATAAACATAAAGGAACAATGCCACAAATGATCATATAGCACATAGCACATAATATGAGAGGCTCCCTATCGCCAACCGTCCCATATCGGTTGAAAATAACGACCAACTCATCATACAACACATAAAGCGGAAATAAACACTCATACGTGGATACTGAGCCAAGGTTCTCAAACCAAACAATAGCCATCTGAGAGGCATCAACTGAGCAGCATCGAAGAGCTGAAACGGGTTCCGGAACCAAACAACAACAACAACAACAACGGGGAAAATGACACAAAGTCATAACCCAAAGTGCCCAACCTTTGGCCTAAGGAAGGGGGTTAAAAATGGGAAACCAATGATAGGAGCCTTATAATGTACTTGGCTCGTGAGACCATTATAATCCCTATCACTGCCCAAACACACACAAAAGTACCAGCTGGACTTTACACGCAAGCACCATATAGAAATACTTGCTTAAACAACAATCAGGGACAATGATTCCAATGTAGGGAACCATGCCAAACACATCAAGAAGATGAACTATTCCAACACATTACAAAGTGTTCAACAATGCTCACATAATCAATTACTAACATTTCACAATACTTGTGTACACAAAGGAACCACTTCTACCACATTAGTGATCCACAACAATCATCTAACTACTTTAGAACACTACCCAAAAACTAGACCAAGATTGACCTCTAAATCCCTTGGTTTTAAAAACTCTCAACTTTTCAGATGACTGGGCGGTCGCCCAAACAGGGCTGTGCGGCCGCCCAAAATACTCTGTTCCAAGAAGAAAACCCTTCAGATAGATGTGCGGCCGCACGTCCATTTTTGGGCGGCCGCCCACATCACCTGGCAGACCAAAACCTAACCAAAGTTCACTCCTTTCGTTTCACAACCCAAAACTTCTAATACTTGCAACACTTAACATCTACAACTTACACAAAGGCTAAAACTCAGCCTAAGAACAATACTAACACCAACTGTCGCGACCCCGGACCCCGCGGGCCCCGGGACCGCGATCTGGACGTCGACTCTAACAATAAACTCCAAATTACCGAAGTTAAAAATTTCATTTAGCACCAAAAGGTGATGAACCAAAGTTTTACAAAATCGAGTTTGATAAAAACCAAATACAACTTATCATAAACTTCCACAAGTTTATGCTAACAAGAATACAAATATACAAAATCCTAATGACGTCAATGTTTGGTACAAATATCCCCAAAAGGTTACACATTGATATAATGTAAACCAACCTATACAACTTTCCCCAAAAGAACGGATCCACACTCGACGTCCTCTTTCTCGTGATCAGCGAGACTAATCCTTAGCACCTGGGGGGGGGGTTAAGGAAAAACAAAGATAAAAGAAACGGGGTGAGATAAATCTCAATAAGTTACTAATGCAACTACATGACATGCTATGATGCAATAAGCAATAAACAATAATAATTATCACATAGCACATAGCAATTATCATATAACAGATAGCAGCGGAAATAAACACATAACAAAGGATATAGCCAAGGTTTTCCAAACCGGAACATCCAAATAAAGGATCGCTGCGCAGCTTCAATAATCATCCAATCAACATCTTCATAATGGCATGAAAGCCGAAGAGAAAACCCCGGTACCGGAACTAATAACATAAAAGAAGTGTCACAAAGGACGGGAGACATGCCACAAAGTCATGCTCCAAGAAATAGCTAAAATGCACACAAAGGAGCTAGCTCTTCTCACATCCAAGGCCAATCTGGAGGAGGGTAATAATTGGGCAAAACAATGGTCAACATCATAATGGACTTGGCTTGTGCCATCATAATATTTCGCATCGCCCGAAACACACACAATGCCAGCTGGGCTTTCACGTAAAGGCTAAGTAATAAAATGCTAGCACGATAAACAACAAAGGATTCCAAAGTAGGGAATCAAGCCAAATAATCACCAAGAAGATGACATGAACCAACAATACACAATAAAGGTGCTTCGAAGTCCAAAATAACATTCAATGAATTTCAAGCACAAACTTGATCACAAAGGACCCAATTCTATCACTAAAGTGTACTACAATGATCACTAGGGTCAACTAGGAGGACACCCAAGAATTGGAGCACAACGCATTCTTTAGTCACACAATTTAACAAAATGTACATTTTTCAGAGATCTGTGCGGCCGCCCACGATAGGTTGTGCGGTCGCCCAAAGTGCCTCAAAACAAGAACAAAAACTCTCAGAAAGATGCGCGGCCGCCCAGTAAGTTTTGTGCGGTCGCACAACATGCCGGAATCGCCAGAAATCGGGAAGAACAACATGGGTTCTTCCATTTTCAACCCAAAACACAAAACACCCAAAATCCAACACTCCCAACAAGATTTCTAAGGTACCCAAACATTATTTAAACAAAGAGGGGACCTTAACAACACCCTTAATCAACCAAACCCAAGATTAAATCAAGGCATTCATCAATTCACCATTTTTAACCAAAAACTCAATAAATTCCAAATAAATTCAAAACTCATCCAAACTTCAAATGTAACACATAAATCATCATATAAGCATGATATGAACATTTTAGCATTTAAATGGGGGAAAAGTAACTTACTCGAATTTTCTCAAAGTTGACGGAATTCAAATCTTTTTGACTCTACGCGATCCTAGCGACGATCTAAACAACGTTTACGTTTTAAGAAATGAGAAAAGATGAGAAGAAGAAGGATAAAATGAAGAGAGAAGGTAGAGAAGAGAAAGTGTTTACCTTTTGAGAGAGAGAGAGAAGAATGCTGAGAGATGGGAGGGAGGAGTGTGAGGGAGATGGAGGTGAGGGAAGGTGTAGGGAGGGAGTAGGGGGGTTTATTTTAAACTTGCACTTAGGCCCCCTCTCTCACACTACACACACACAATACTACACTCCCAACTAACAATTAAGACCCAACACTTCCACACTAGCCCAAATAACTCGAATAAAATGCTAGGCATAATTATTATAACACATAAATTGCACACAAAATTATTTAAATAAATAATAATTTAAATAAACAATTAAGCAAATAATTAAATAAAAATCATTTAATTACTAATAAAATAGAGCCTATATTTCGGGTCGTGACATTCACTCCCCCTTAAAGAAAATTCGACCCGAATTTTAACGAGACTTACCTTAAACAAAAAGCCACGGAAATTTCCTCTCGATCTCATCACGAAGCTCCCACGTCGACTCCTCGATATTGTGATTCCTCCACAGAACTCGAACCAACGCGATGCTCTTGTTCCTCAACTCTTGGACCTTGTAATCTAAGATCCGAACCGGTCGTTCCTCATAAGTCATATCGGGCTCAATATCCTCCGGTATCCTCGGTAACACGTGAGACGGATCATGAACATACTTCCGAAGCATAGAAACGTGGAAAACGTTATGCAACCGGTCTAAAGATGGCGGTAACGCAAGACGATACGCAAGAAGTCCAACCTTTCCCAAAATCTCAAACGGACCAATAAACCTCGGAGCCAACTTGCCTTTCTTCCCAAAACGACGAATACCCACCTTCGGAGACACTTTCAAGAATACCAAATCACCGGTCTGAAAGCTAAGATCTCGCCTTCGGTTATCTGCATAGCTCTTATGTCGACTCTGGGCTGTCTTCAATCTATCCCGGATAACTTTAACCTTCTCAACCGAATCCCGAAGCAAATCAATACCCAAAACTTTCGCTTCACCAACCTCATCCCAACAAATAGGCGATCTACACTTTCTTCCATACAAAGCTTCAAACGGAGCCATCTCGATACTAGCCTGATAACTGTTGTTGTAGGAGAATTCCACTAACGGTAGGTGCGAATCCCAAGAATCAGAAAAGTCTATCGCACACGCTCGCATCATATCCTCTAAAATCTGAATAGTCCTCTCGAATTGACCATCGGTCTGAGGATGAAAAGCTGTACTGAATCGCAAATCTGTACCCAAAGCTTCCTGAAACGCCTTCCAGAACCTAGACGTAAACCTCGGGTCTCGATCTGACACAATGCTAACCGGAACCCCATGCAATCTAACAATCTCATCAATATAAAGGGTCGCAAGCTTCTCCATCGAATACCTGATGTCAATAGGCAAGAAATGGGCGCTCTTGGTCAATCTATCCACTATTACCCAAACACTGTTATACTTCCTACGGGTACGAGGCAGTCCCATAACGAAATCCATAGTCACATGCTCCCATTTCCACTCGGGAATCTCTAACGGCTGAAGCAATCCCGCGGGTCTCTGATGCTCGGCTTTGACCTGCTGACACGTTAAACACCTCGAAACATACTCGGCTATTTCCCTTTTCATATTAATCCACCAAAATTGTTGCTTCAAATCCTGATACATCTTCGTACTACCCGGATGAATAGTATATCTCGATTTATGGCCCTCATCAAGAACTCTCTGTTTAATTCCATCAACATTCGGAACACACAAACGACCACGGAAAGTCAAAACTCCACTCGAACTCAAAGAAAAATCCTCGAAATTCTTTTCCTTCAATTTACCCATTATTTTCACCAACTCGGGATCCTCTTTCTGAGATTCCTTTATCCTCTGAACTAGGGTCGGAGACACCCTAATATTTGCAAAAATAGCCCCATGTCTCGATTCACGAGGAGACCAATCTCGAACATCCTCAAGCATTTTCCATTCTCGAACCATCATCGAAGCCACATAAGACTTTCTACTAATCGCATCGGCTACCACATTCGCCTTCCCCGGATGATAAGAAATCGTACAATTGTAATCCTTCAACAATTCCATCCATCGGCGCTGTCGGTTGTTCAACTCTTTCTGGGAGAAAAGGTACTTCAAACTCTTGTGATCGGTGAAAATCTCAAACTTCGCTCCATACAGATAGTGCTTCCATTTGTGCAACGCAAAGACAATAGCCGCTAACTCCATATCATGAGTCGGGTAATTCTGTTCACTCGGGGTCAACTTCCTCGAAGCATACGCAATTACTTTCCCATTCTGCATCAACACACAACCCAAACCCTCTTTCGAAGCATCACTATAAATCACTAGGCCATCACTCCCATTAGGCAAAGTCAAGATCGGTGTGGTAGTCAACCTCTTCTTCAATTCCTCGAAACTCTTGCCACATTTCTCGGTCCACACAAACGGAACGTTCTTCCTGGTCAACTGAGTCATCGGAGTAGCGATCCTCGAAAACCCTTCAATAAACCTTCGGTAATAACCGGCTAAACCAAGAAAACTACGAATCTCGGTCACTGACTCGGGTCTCTTCCAATCCACTATAGCTTCAATCTTAGACGGATCCACAGAAATCCCATCTTTCGAAATCACATGACCCAGAAATGACACCTTCTCGAGCCAAAATTCGCATTTACTGAACTTCGCGAATAATTTCTCCCTCGCAAGAACGGATAAAACAGTCCTCAAATGCTGCTCGTGCTCCTCTCGAGATTTCGAATAAACAAGAATGTCGTCGATGAAAACCACCACGAACGAATCAAGATAAGGATGGAAAATCCGGTTCATCAAATCCATAAATACGGCCGGCGCGTTGGTCAACCCAAACGGCATAACCAAGAACTCATAATGACCATACCGAGTGCGAAAAGCAGTCTTCGGGATATCCTCCGATCGAACTTTCAACTGATGGTACCCACTCCGCAAATCAAGTTTAGAGAAAACCACGGACCCTTGAAGCTGATCAAATAAATCATCGATGTGCGGTAGAGGATACTTATTCTTCACCGTAACCTGATTCAACTTCCGGTAATCGATACACAACCTCAACGAACCATCTTTCTTCCGCACGAATAAAACCGGTGCTCCCCACGGGGAAACACTAGGGCGGATAAACCCTCGATCAAGCAACTCTTGCAACTGAACCTTTAATTCTTTCAACTCGGCGGGAGCTAACCTATAGGGCGCTTTCGAAATCGGAGCCGTACCCGGCAAAAGATCTATACAAAACTCAATCTCACGATCGGGAGGCATCTCATACTCGGTAGAGAAAACATCGGGAAACTCCCGAACTACCCGAACACTATCAAAACTAGGGGATTCTTTCCTAGTATCAAGAACACTAGCCAAATACCCCTCACAACCACTATGCAATAATCGTCTCGCTTTCATAAAAGAAATTAAGCGAACCCTTCTACTCAGAGGACTAGCCTCAAACACAAATTTAGGCACATCGGGAATAGAAAAAGTAACAATTTTCTTACGGCAATCAACAGAAGCGTGAAACTTGCTCAACCAATCCATACCCAAAATGACATCAAAGTCTTGGATAGGAAGAACTACCAAATCCGCACAAAGGACTCGACCACAAATAACCACGTCACAATCACGAAAGACTCGATCAGAAATCAAGCATTCTCCTATAGGGGTCGACACCTCTAGCACGTACGGTAAAGACTCGAATGCAGCATTTAACATAGAAGCAAATTGCACAGAAATGTATGAATGAGATGATCCTGGATCTACTAACGCTCGTGCGCTCACATTAGATACAGAAACAATACCTCCAATAACGGATGGATCATCGGTAGCTTGTTGTTGATTCATGGCATAAACCTTCCCCTGAACTTTGGGCTTCCCTGTAACATCCCTTTTCTGACCCTGATTAAAACCAACTCCTGACCCGGATGCTTGTCCTTTGCCTCTAGTACAATCCCTTGCGAAGTGACCCATTTGACCATAATTGGTGCACCTTCCTTGCTTCTTCCAACAACGGTCTTCAGAGTGACCTTCCTTTTGACAATACGAACAAAGCCTCCTAATTTGACTCCCTTGGTTCCCGGAAGTGGTACCCGGGTTCCTTGGAATCGGTTGCCCTCGGGACTGAGATTGTCCCCCAAAGTTACCTCGGTTATCGGAACGGTGTTGTGGCTTGCCTTGAGCTCCTTGCTTAATCGGATTGGCCACCTCGGTCTTCCGCTTATGCTCCCCAATATCTTGCTCTATCAAATAGGCTCGGTCCACCGCATCTTGAAAAGTCACAATACGTTGAGCAATTAGTTGAGTACGGATGGAGGTCTTCAATCCCCGAATAAACCTCATAGCTTTTTGTTCCTCGGTCCTCACCTCGGACCTTGATCATGAATGGCCTTCATGGCCGCCTCAAACATGACTTGAAACATGGCACGTGCTTCATCCCTTGTATCATTCGGATTCTGTGCCCCACTAGCACCTCCTCTGTTTCTTCTTCCAGACATTGAGAACAATTACCTGCATAAGACATCAACCGTTAATCACTCCGCACACTACTACCCACCTAGGTCATACTAATCCACCTAGACTTATACATAGAGCTAATGCCATAGCTCTGATACCAACTGTCGCGACCCCGGACCCCGCGGGCCCCGGGACCGCGATCTGGACGTCGACTCTAACAATAAACTCCAAATTACCGAAGTTAAAAATTTCATTTAGCACCAAAAGGTGATGAACCAAAGTTTTACAAAATCGAGTTTGATAAAAACCAAATACAACTTATCATAAACTTCCACAAGTTTATGCTAACAAGAATACAAATATACAAAATCCTAATGACGTCAATGTTTGGTACAAATATCCCCAAAAGGTTACACATTGATATAATGTAAACCAACCTATACAACTTTCCCCAAAAGAACGGATCCACACTCGACGTCCTCTTTCTCGTGATCAGCGAGACTAATCCTTAGCACCTGGGGGGGTTAAGGAAAAACAAAGATAAAAGAAACGGGGTGAGATAAATCTCAATAAGTTACTAATGCAACTACATGACATGCTATGATGCAATAAGCAATAAACAATAATAATTATCACATAGCACATAGCAATTATCATATAACAGATAGCAGCGGAAATAAACACATAACAAAGGATATAGCCAAGGTTTTCCAAACCGGAACATCCAAATAAAGGATCGCTGCGCAGCTTCAATAATCATCCAATCAACATCTTCATAATGGCATGAAAGCCGAAGAGAAAACCCCGGTACCGGAACCAATAACATAAAAGAAGTGTCACAAAGGACGGGAGACATGCCACAAAGTCATGCTCCAAGAAATAGCTAAAATGCACACAAAGGAGCTAGCTCTTCTCACATCCAAGGCCAATCTGGAGGAGGGTAATAATTGGGCAAAACAATGGTCAACATCATAATGGACTTGGCTTGTGCCATCATAATATTTCGCATCGCCCGAAACACACACAATGCCAGCTGGGCTTTCACGTAAAGGCTAAGTAATAAAATGCTAGCACGATAAACAACAAAGGATTCCAAAGTAGGGAATCAAGCCAAATAATCACCAAGAAGATGACATGAACCAACAATACACAATAAAGGTGTTTCGAAGTCCAAAATAACATTCAATGAATTTCAAGCACAAACTTGATCACAAAGGACCCAATTCTATCACTAAAGTGTACTACAATGATCACTAGGGTCAACTAGGAGGACACCCAAGAATTGGAGCACAACGCATTCTTTAGTCACACAATTTAACAAAATATACATTTTTCAGAGATCTGTGCGGCCGCCCACGATAGGTTGTGCGGTCGCCCAAAGTGCCTCAAAACAAGAACAAAAACTCTCAGAAAGATGCGCGGCCGCCCAGTAAGTTTTGTGCGGTCGCACAACATGCTGGAATCGCCAGAAATCGGGAAGAACAACATGGGTTCTTCCATTTTCAACCCAAAACACAAAACACCCAAAATCCAACACTCCCAACAAGATTTCTAAGGTACCCAAACATTATTTAAACAAAGAGGGGACCTTAACAACACCCTTAATCAACCAAACCCAAGATTAAATCAAGGCATTCATCAATTCACCATTTTTAACCAAAAACTCAATAAATTCCAAATAAATTCAAAACTCATCCAAACTTCAAATGTAACACATAAATCATCATATAAGCATGATATGAACATTTTAGCATTTAAATGGGGGAAAAGTAACTTACTCGAATTTTCTCAAAGTTGACGGAATTCAAATCTTTTTGACTCTACGCGATCCTAGCGACGATCTAAACAACGTTTACGTTTTAAGAAATGAGAAAAGATGAGAAGAAGAAGGATAAAATGAAGAGAGAAGGTAGAGAAGAGAAAGTGTTTACCTTTTGAGAGAGAGAGAGAAGAATGCTGAGAGATGGGAGGGAGGAGTGTGAGGGAGATGGAGGTGAGGGAAGGTGTAGGGAGGGAGTAGGGGGGTTTATTTTAAACTTGCACTTAGGCCCCCTCTCTCACACTACACACACACAATACTACACTCCCAACTAACAATTAAGACCCAACACTTCCACACTAGCCCAAATAACTCGAATAAAATGCTAGTCATAATTATTATAACACATAAATTGCACACAAAATTATTTAAATAAATAATAATTTAAATAAACAATTAAGCAAATAATTAAATAAAAATCATTTAATTACTAATAAAATAGAGCCTATATTTCGGGTCGTGACACCAACTTCTATAGCATTCTCAACAATAACAAGCTATGTAACAAGTTCTTACTACTCCCTCTGTCCCAAAATTACAAGTATAAATAAAACATACCAAAACATTGTTTTATCACATATAAAGCATATAAAGCATACTTATGACCATTTTAACATTTAAAGGGGGATTAGTAACTTACCTATTTTCTGGAAAAAGTGTCAAGAAAAATAATATTGATCGGTAGATATGATCTAATCAACACCCTGAACATTTATATGTAATTAGATTTGAAAAAGGAGTAGTAAATAAAATAAAAGAAAATGAACAAGAACAAGACTTCACCTTAGTCAACAATGGAGCAAAATTGGGTTTTTGAGAAAGCTGATGAATTTGTGTGTGATGTGTGGGAAACGTAGGGGGAGGGGAGGAAGAAGGGGTATCAAGAAGAAGTTTTGTTAAGTTTTCTCAATTAAATCACTAGAGTTCTTTTTTCAACAACTAGGCCCCTCTACTAAATTTTCACTAAAAACCCCTATAGTAACACTAACACTACTAAATTCCCCAAATAAACTTTACTACTATCATTTTGACTAACACAAATAATCATATAAAATGTGCAAATTCATATAAGATGATGCAACACGTCAAATGCACACATAATTTTAAATAAAATTTCGCAAATTCATATAAGATGAAGCTCCAACTGAGAGTTAATGTGAGCTTGGCCAAGCTGAAGTTACTGTAGTAGTGAAATAACCACACTCATGTCAGGAGTGGGAGGAGGAGGAGCAGGAGTAGGTTGAGGCGCAGTAGAAGAGGAGCGCCTAACTGGTGATAGAGTAGGAGCGCGTGGGGAAGGAAGATAGTCATCACTTGAAGTAGGCTCTACTGAATAAGTTTGGGGCGCAGAAGCACTAGGAGGAGGCGCAGAAGGGCTCTTGTGCCTAATTAAGGGCTCTGGCTCCCCCTGAACTTTATCACACTCAAGTCACCAAAAAGTTCAGCAGATAGTTTATCTTTGAGTTGTTGGCGCTCAGAAGAGAGTGGATCTGGAGTTAGTTTCTGAACTGGAGGAGGAGCAGAGGTCTTTAGTGGAGGCGCATTAGGAGCAGGCGCGCGTACATCAGCGCTAGACCCTGCGCCTTTGCGCCTTTCAGATTTGGCCAATTCAGCAGCATGTTTCAATCTGTAGTCTTCATCGAGCTTTTTCTGAGCTTCCAGTCTGCTGGCTTCCTTAGTGCGCTTCAGTTCCTTTTCTTCTTCAGTTTCAGTCCTAGGGCGCTTTGGAGGTCTGCTTGTACCTTTAGCAATTCCTTTTCCCTTAGCTTTTTCAGCGCCAGGAGCAATTTCTTCTGCGCGAGGTGCAGTTTCAGTTTCTGTGCCATCTTGTGCGCCTTCCTCATCTTCATCTGACTTAGTGGCTTCATCAACCAACTAAGCACCTTTTACTCGTGGCGTGCGCTTAGCCATGCGCTTTCTACGCCTTTTCATCACCAAACTGTCTTTGCCAAAAATTGGAACGTCGGTTGTTTGATAAACTGGGTTCTCAGCAAGAAAAGTGGCAAGCGCGGGGTAGGTGAGAAAAATCATCGTAAGGATTCTGCAATGGGTCTTGAACTTAGTCTTCCCATCAGCCTTATTCTTGTTGTACTTATCAATCTGGTCCCGTAAAGTCTTGAATAAGATTTGAGGCCAGTTGATTATGGCTCTTCCCATAATTGCAGCAGTATATTCCCATGCTCCATTGTGAATCTGTTCACATTACCCATCTTGAAAATAATGGAAGTTCCTACTAAATGTGCGATATGAGCCAGTATATCACCACCGTCCCTTATCTCAATAGATTTGATGTTATTCTGAAGAGTAAGAATGTTGAGATGGGTACTCGCCATTAGATTCTGCGCAGCAGCAGAATAGGTGTTGATTTTACCAGCTACACTCAGTGGGCCAGTTGTGTTAAATTTGATGATATTCTTGAGAGTACCGGTGGAAATAGTGATATCCACGTTTTGAACGACGGCGCGTATTTTGTAGCGCATGTAGCCTTCAGTTGTTGGTATCTCAACGAGAGCAGCAGAGGAGAAGAATTCATCCACGAGGAGCGGTGAGTAGAAAGGTTGCTCCAAAGTGAATAAAGGTAGAAGACCATCAGTTCTAATATACTCCATGATATCAACTCCAATCTGGACTGCAGATAGCTCAGTGAGATTAAATGTCTCACCAGGCCTGAAATTTGCAGGATCCTGAAAAATAAACATTGAATGAAATTAGGAGAGTATCAAGCACATAGGATCATAAAAATGAACTAAGTAAAAGTAGGCGCATAACAATATATAGGCTCATAACAATAGTAGGCGCATACTATTATTAGGCGCATACATGTTGTAGGTGCATACAAATACGAGGCGCATAGATATGGTTCTATGAGAAATACTAAGGAAAAATTTAAACATAAAAATTTGACTAAGTATGAATTTAGGCGCATAAGATTTTTAGGCGCATAATGGCATTAGGCGCATGAATGATTGAGGCGCATAACACTTGTATTTGCAAGAGGCGCATACAATTGTTAAGCGCATGAATCACTTAAGGCTCATAAGGACATAGGGCCCATAAAAGAACTAGGCGCATAAAGTAATACCTGGGCGCATAACTATGTGAAAAAATCAAACTTAGCAAAAAACACACAAAAACACACAAACAAGTAAGCTTTATAAACATGCAAGCAAACAAGATCAAACATGAAAAATTTTGAAAAACAAGTTTGAAAATTTTGAAACCCAAGTCATGCAAAAATAACGAAGAACACGAAGAACATGTCTTGAGTGCTCGAAGAACACCAAGAACACATAAATCATGAAACTTCACCAAATCAAGCACACAATATGTCAAAATGACCACATGAACACAAGGATCACAAATATATAAACCAAAACAAGTACAAAACAACAAAGAATCCAGAAAATGGATTTAAAGGTCCGAAATTTTGAAAACTTCAAAAATGAAAAATCTTCAGATTCGCAAAATATAACGAATTGATCGTTGAAAAGTTTAGTTTAAGAGATTCTAAGTCACAAAATGAACATAACCTAACAAACGATTTTAAAAACGGAGAATCGAAGCAAGTTTTATCAAGAAAAATGGGTATTTCGGGTTTTCGAAATAGAACACCTTGAATGACGGAAAAAAATAAAGATATGCAAAAAATTAAAGAGATTAAGGTTAGAAATACATACCATTTCATCTTGAGGAGTCTTTGTAGAACGTTTAGGACCCATATATATAAGCAATATGATGAAAAAGGAGAGGAAATTTGAAGAAGATATAGAGAGAGAGTGAGAGAGAGACGGCAGAAACAATGGAGTCAGAGAGAGAGAGTTGGTGAGGGGTGTAGGTAATGATGAAAAAGGAAAAAGAAAAGGTTAAGGTTATATATATAGGGTAGGTTTTTGGATAAAAATTGGAAGATGAAGAGACTAGCATTTATGGTGATAGACTTGGAAAGGACAAGCATTTATGAGGGGAAAATTTTGAAATGACGGCTCCATAAATATCGAATGACACAAGGTACATCGATGTGACATTTTAGGTAAAGAAAGACTGCTCCACTTTTCCTATAAGTGTATGAGCAATTTTGACTAATTTTTGCACAAACCCCAAAAACATCTGTTTTGGTGTAAGTTTGGGGTGCAAGAAATATATCCCCAGAAAATAAATTTTTTGAAAAACAAAAAACGAGGGAAAATTAATTGCACAAGTACCCTTGAATAATTATAGAATGTCAAAAGACAAAGATTCCTATAATAAATAAGAACAAACATACCTGGTACTTGTGAGTATTGAATACGTTCAATCATTTAAATAATAAATGTTAAAGCATTGATTGAGCCGCAATCATTTAATAGGCGCATGGGAGGCGCATTACTCATCTAGGCGCGCAGAATGATTCAGGCGCAGTAGTCACTAGGCGCGTAATGAGTGAGTGGGACGCGTAGGGTTTAGGCGCACCACAGTTTCCTTGAAACTTTTAAAAATGATTTAACTTTTGTACCTAGTATACTCATAACTCAAAAAAACATAAAATCATTAGTAATAACAAAACTATATGGAATTAGTTGAGTTCAAGCATACCCATTTCACCTCTCAAAAAGATGACCCATTTCGCGTCAAGTGCTTTCGTTAGAATGTCGGCGATTTGATAGTCGGTTCCCACGTGTTCTAAATGAATATTTCCTTTCTCCACGTGGTCCTTGAGGAAGTGATATTTGATGTCGATGTGTTTGGTTTTGGAATGCATGACAGGATTTTCAGAAACGGCAATGGTTGAAATGTTGTCACAGTAGATGGGACAATTTTCTTCGATTATAACATAGTCCACCAATTGCTGCTCCATCCATAGTATTTGACAACAACAACTTCCCGCAGCGATATATTCTGCTTCTGTTGTTGATACAGATACTGAAGCTTGTTTCTTACTCGCCCATGATACAAGTCGATATCCGAGAAAATGACAAGTGCCACTTGTGCTTTTCCTATCAATTGTGCATGCTGCATAATCAAAATCTGAATAACCTACAAGTTTAAAATTCGAATATTTGGTGTAACAAAGTCCAAGGTTATCAGTACCGGAGAGATATCTTATAATACGTTTCACAGCAATCAAGTGCTCTTTTCTAGGGTCAGATTGATAACGAGCGCAAACACAAACACTAAACATAATATCGGGCCTACTAGCAGTAAGATAAAGGAGTGAGCCAATCATACCTCGATAGAGCGTTTGATCAACACGTTTACCTTTTAAGTCTTTGTCGAGTTTGTTGTCGGTAGCCATTGGAGTGTCGTATGCTTTAGCATTCTCAAGTCCAAACTTCTTGATTAAATCCTTTGTATATTTGGCTTGATTGATAAAAATGCCTTCATTCATTTGCTTGATTTGAAGCCTGAGGAAGTGTTGGTCCCAAAGGGCAACAAGGGTATGAAAAATAGCTAGAGGGGGGTGAATAGCTGTTTTAAAATTCTTTTCGTACCCTTGATAAACTCAATTGCAAATGCGCACTTTATCAAATAAGCGTTATGATATGCGCCTAAGTGAGTGAGTGAAATGCACAGCGGAATTTGGTAATGTAAATAGGCGCAAAGTATGATAAAGAGGGCGCACACACACTCTAAGTATTTTGGCTCAAAGTGGGTGAAATAAGAAACTAAGGCAAATGATATAACAAACACAACACAGTTCAATCAATCAATTTACCATGAATAAACAATCAAATAGTTAGATATGATATGACTAGAAAGGAAATAGCAAGATAATAAGTACGCGCTATTTGGAGAGGTTCAATCGGGAAAATGATCTACGTCCTCTACCAAGATGGTTAGTCTTGGATTTCTAATGGAGATCTTATTAAGAGCGAGTGTTACAAATTACAACGTGTTGAGCTTATACACTAACTCAAGATCTAATTCTATGAACGAACAAATCCTAAACAAAACCAGTGTATCTCTAAAATAAAGATCTAAGTGATCAAACTTAAAGAGGTGCGTGTGTGATTTTAGATTCAAGGCTCTTTAGATCTTTGAGATTGAGAGCACAAGAAAACTAAAGTGTTTTGGCTTGAAGATCTGGGCTAAGGATGAAGGTATGAAGGTGTTCTTGAGAATTCTGGAAATTTCAAAGGCAATCTTCAAATCTTCAACAAATGCTTGAGAAAGAAATTCTTGAAATTCTTAGCAAAACTCAGCAACTTCAAAATGCTGAAGTTATGGGGTATTTATAGTGAAATCCCAAAAACTAGCTGTTGGAAATTCATGATGATTCTGAGCAAAGGACAAATGTGCTGTCGCTCATTGAGTGGAGCACGTGTCCTTTTATAGCCGTTAGACACATAACACAATTGTGACCGTTGTGGACAGGTGTCCTCAATTTGGGCGCACACGTGTTATTTAACCATCGTTTGAATCATTGGCGTAGTTTGAATTCTCTTCAAGTCTGAATCTTCATTTAAATCACTGAGTGTTAAACACACTACATTGAGGCGCGTGAGCTAGAGAGACGCATGAGCCACTGGAGCGCATGAGTTAATGCTAGGCGTATACTCATGTGCGCGCAACAAGGAGGCGCATGGCGAGTGGCTTGGAGGCGCATGGCGCATGGCTTGAAGGTGCATGGCGCATCGCTTGAATTCACACAGTGATTTTCTTGAATCTTGATCTTCTTGCCCTATTTCTAAGTCTATTCTATTACAATGGACAACCTAAAAAATGAAGTATAAATACTTCTTACATGTGGGTCTAAAGTCCATGAAATAAAACTTAGGTGATGGATCAATCAAATCTAATCAATCCTATTACATTGAAACTGAGATATATGTGGACATACCCAACAATCTCCCCCTATTTGATTGATGCCATTACCTACTATATCAAGGACAAACATTATACTTGATAATAACATGTCCAAATAAATGATATTGGTAAATCATGTCTCAAGTTAATGCACACACTAGTCCAAGATATAGATTTCTAATCTATTCCAATAAGGATAAAACATTACAAATGGAAAGATAGAAACAACAGTTTATAACACATTCAAAATGATATGAGTTTTAGTTTTGAAATGTGTTTAAACAAAGTTTAAACTCAATGCATGAAAATATGAAGCAGTTCAAATATAATGCATATGATTTTAAACAACATTCAATGTTCTACAAACAAGAAGTTTGAGTGAACAGGTTTTGAAATAAAAGTGATGTTTTGTTCTCATTAATACTCAAGGTGTAAGAGTTACAGATTACAAGTATTTAACAGAACAAAAACAAAAGGTGCTAAAACATGTAAGCACTAAATCACTAGTAAAAGTTTCTAATCACAAAAAGTTCTAACAACTTACAAACAAACCAAAAACTAAGGGTTGGGGGAGGCGCGTCTTCATCCTTCAATCCTTCTTCTATTTCAGAAACGGAGCGTTGGATTTGTTTGGAAAGTTGATAGGCACGGTTGACATTAGCATGAGTGTCAGTGAGAAGAGTATGAGTTTCAGTGACACCGTCTCTGATGTAGCACAAATGATCCACATTGATGTTTTGATATTCATCAATGGAGCGCTGAGTAATTTGATGCTGCTGAGAAACATTTTCTTCTAAAATTTGAAGATGTGCTTCAATAGCATTTTGAGCAGTGATAATGTCAGAGGAAATGTGATCTGCGCGTCTATCAGAATTTGAGTGAGCAGCAGTGAAGTGAGTGACAATCATTTCTTTCAAAACATCCAACTTTGATACTAGAACATTCATGTTGGACTGAGATGCAGCAGACTAAGGTATGAAGGTAGGCGCAGCAGATGAGGTGTGCGCCTGATCAGGTTGAGCTTGTACCTGAGTCTGCGCTGGAGGAGTAGGAGCAGAAAGTTTATCCTTGATTAAAGTCATCTCCCCCTTAATGGCAGCGATCTCTTCAGATTGATCAGTCAGCATGGAAGTGAGGAGCTCAAATTAAGACGCAATCTGAGTCTGACCTTATTCTAACTTAGCCTGCCCCTGCTGCAAAGATTTAAGAATAGAAAGTACCTCACTCAAATCTGAAGGAGCAGATGGAGGAGGCGCAGGGGAGGATAAGGGCGCATGAGAAGGGGAAATAGTTGATGGAATATCTTGCTCCCACACACTTGAATCATCATCTCCAAATAATTCTTTTCTGAGATCTTGCCTGAATTTTTGTTGAGTGGGAGATATAGGAATTGTAGGAACTAGAGGGGGCGCAGCAGTTGTAGATGGAACTGGAGACACACGGGGAACGGGGGCGCGTTGAGGTAGCACGAGTTGTGTAGGCGCGGGATCGACTGTGCCTTTCTCAGCATCTGCGCTTGAACCAGCGCCTTTCTTGCGTTCCTTATTTTCTAACTCAGCTGCTTTCTTGGCTCGAAAATCTTCATCCCGTTTCCTTTGACCCTCAAGTCTGGTAGCTTCCTGGGCAATCCTTAGATCTCTATCCTCATCAGATTCAAATCTAGTGCGCTTGATAGCAGCTCTAGGAGGGTCATCAACAATCCTTTTGCCCTTGCTCTTTTCTGCGCCTACCACGGTTTCTGCGCGTTGACTGGCGCTTTCGGAATCTGCGCTCTTCTTTGTTGGTGCGCCCTTAGGAACTGGCGCATCATCTGATAAAGTATCTTCATCAACTAACTCTTCAATAGATTTGATCTGAATTCCCGTTGTGCGCTTCACATGCTTCTTCCTGCGCTTCTTAAGATCCAAGTTGGCTTTTCCAAAAATTGGAATGTCATCAGATTTGTACACAGGGTTCTCAATCAAAAACTTGACTAACTCAGGATAAGTTAGCAAAATTTTAGTAAGGATTCTGCAGTGAGTTTTGAATTTGGTTCTCCCATCAGCCTTGTTTTTGTTGTATTTATCAATCTGGTCAGACAAGGTTTTGAACAGAATTTGAGGCCAATTCAATCAGGTTTTTCCCATTATGGCAGCAGTATATTCCCACTGCTCCACAATGAATCTATTCACATTCCCGGTCTTGAACACGATCGAAGTATCAACAAGATGTGCTATATGAGCGAGCAGATCTCCACCATCTCTTATCTCTACGTTTTTTATGTCGTTTAGAAGAGTAGGAATTTGGAGATAGGTATGCGCCACTGTATTCTGATCTGCAACTGAGTAAGAGTCCGGTTGACCAGAAACACCCTGAGGGCCAGTAGTGCTGAAACTCACTATGTTCTTGATTGTGCCCGTAGAGATAGTTATAGCCACATTCTGAATGGTGGCGCATATCCTGTAGCGCACGTATCCGTCAGCAGGAGTCTCAACTAGAGCAGCGGTTGAGAAGAATTCATCAACGAGGAGCGGAGAAAAGAATGGTTGATCCAACGTGAATAAAGGAGTGAGTCCAGCGATGTGAAGGGTTGAAAGGATTTCAACTCCCATTGGATCAAGTGAGAGCTCAGCAAGATCAACTGTCTCACCAGGTCTGAAATTTGCAGGGTCCTGAAAAGTAAACATTTGAGTAAAGTTAGTAGTGTAGGCGCATAGAATCATAATGATGTGCTTAGTAGAGTAGGCGCAGGACAATATATAGGGGCATAAAATAGCATGCGCATACTATTATTAGGCGCATATATGTTGTAGGCGCATACAACTACGAGGCGCATATCATGGTTCTATGAAATATACTAAGTAAGAATTAAACATAAAAATTACTAAGTAAAATTAAGGCGCATAAAATGTTTAGGCGCATAATGGTGTTAGGCGCATAATGGTGTTAGGCGCATAAGTTGATTGAGGCGCATAACATTTGTATTTGCATAGGGCGCATACAATTATTAGGCGCATGAATCAAGGAAGGTGCATAAGGTCATAGGGCGCATAACCAACTAGGCGCATAAATCAACACTTAGGCGTATATCTATGTATAATTTATACCAAGTATAAAAACACACGAAAACACACAAACACATATCAAACATGCATATGCAAGTTTTAAGAATCAAAATATGAGAATTTTGAAAAACAAGTTTTGAAAATTTTGAAACCCAAGTCATGCAAAAATAACGAAGAACACGAAGAACATGCTTGAGTGCTTGAAGAACATCAAGAACACCAAGAACACATAATTCGTGAAACTTCACCAAATCAAGCATAAAATATATCAAAATGACCGCAATAAGACAAGGATCACAAATATGTAAACCAAAACTAGAACAAATCAACAACGAATCCAGAAAATAGATTCAAAGACCCGAAAATTTGAAAAGTCAAAAACTTAAGATTTTCAGATTCGCAACGAAGATAGAATTGATCGTTAAAATGTTGGATTCAAAAGACTCGAAATCACGAAATGAACATAACCCAACAAACGATTTCGAAAACGAATCACCGAAGAGAGATTAAACAAAGAAAATTACATTTTCGGTTAAAAAAAACAGAAACCCAGAAAAAAAAAACGAAAAAAAAATGCATAAATTAACTGAGTTTAAGGTTCAAGAGATCATACCATTTCGTCTTGTGATGCTTTGGATGCTTTCTTAGGACCCATATATGAAATGTATAAGAACAAATAAAAGAAATATATAGAGAGAGAAAGAGAGAAAACGAGAGAGAGAGAGTGAAAGCAGAGAGAAAGAGACGGGAGAGAGAGAGTTGGTGAGGGAAAAGAGAGTGATGATGATGAAAGAAAGGAAATGGAAGGGATAGGTTGAGTATATATAGGGTTAGGTTAAAAAAAAATTGCACAAATAAGGAAATAAAAGGTTGAAAATTTTAAAAAGATGGGAAGTTGAAAAGATGAGCATTTATGAGGGAAAAAAAATACGGCTCATCATGACAGAAAAAGGTACGAAGCATTTATGAGGGATATTGGTGAGGTGAAAGGCATTAAATGATGAATGACACAAAGATGTCATGAAGTGACATTTTGGGTATAAGAAAAACTGCTCCACTTTCCCTATAAGTGTATGAGCAATTTTGACTAATTTTTGCACAAACCCCAAAAACATCTGTTTTGGTGTAAGTTTGGGGTGCAAGAAATAAATCCCCAGAAAATAAAATTTTTCAAAAAACGTAAAACGAGGGAAAAATTTAATTGCACAAGTACCCTTGAACAATTATGGAATGTCAAAAGACAGAAATTCCTATAATAAATGAATAGAATAAACGTACCTGGTACTTGTGAAACTTTAATGCGCTCAATCATTGAAATAATAAATTTGAAGTATTGAATACCCGTTTGCAATAAATGTGCACGTGAATTTGCATTTATGGCACGCTAGATTGCTTGGGGGCGCGCAGAGTATGATAGGCGCAGTACTCATCTAGGCGCGCAATGAGAGAGAGGCTCGCATTGATGTTGGGCGCGCAGAATGAGGGGCGCGCAGGGGTGTGAGGTACGCACATATTTTGGGGCGCATAGAATGTCAGGCGCGCATGAGAATGTGAGTTGGGCGCGCATAGAGTTTCCTTGAAACTTTGAAATTGATCTATCCTTTTTAATACCTAGTATACTCATGTAACTCAACAAAACATAAAATCATTAGTATTGACAAAACTGTATTGAATTTTAGTTGAGTTCAAGCATACCCATTTCTCCTCTAAAAAATATGAACCGTTTCGCGTCAAGTGCTTTCGTTAGAATGTCAGCGATTTGATAGTCGGTTCCCACGTGTTCCAAATGAATATTGCCTTTCTCCACGTGGTCTTTGAGGAAGTGATATTTGATGTCGATTTGTTTGGTTTTTGAGTGCATGACAGGATTTTCAGAAACCGCAATTGTTGAAGTGTTGTCGCAGTAGATGGGACAATTTTCTTCAATGATATCATAGTCCACCAATTGCTGCTTCATCCATAGTATTTGACAGCAACAACTTCCCGCAGCAATATATTCAGCTTCGGTTGTTGAGACAGATACTGAAGCTTGTTTCTTACTCGCCCATGACACAAGTCGATATCCGAGGAAATGACAAGTGCCACTTGTGCTTTTCCTATCAATTGTGCACGCTGCATAATCCGCATCTGGATAACCTACAAGTTTAAAGTTCGAATCTTTGGTGTACCAAAGTCCAAGGTTAACAGTACCGGAAAGATATCTTATAATACATTTCACAGCAATTAAGTGCGCTTTTCTAGGGTCAGATTGATAACGAGCGCAAACACAAACACTAAACATAATATCAGGCCTACTAGCAGTAAGATAAAAGAGCGAGCCAATTATACCTCGATAGAGCGTTTGATCAACACGTTTACCTTTTAAATCTTTGTCGAGTTTGTTGCCGGTAGCCATTGGAGTACATATGCTTTGGCGTTCTCAAGTCCTAATTTCTTGATTAAGTCCTTTGTATATTTGCCTTGATTGATAAATATGCCTTCATTCATTTGCTTGATTTGAAGCCCTAGGAAGAATGTGAGTTCTCCCATCATGCTCATTTCAAACTTGCTCTTCATTAGTTTCTCAAAGCGCTTGCACAACAATTCATTAGTAGAACCAAATATAATATCATCAACATAAATTTGAACAAGTAATTTATGACCATTATGTTTGGTAATGAAAAGAGTTGTATCGATTTTACCGCGAGTGAAGCCTTTTTCAATGAGAAACTTGGATAGTGTATCGTACCATGCTCTTGTTGCTTGTTTGAGTCCATACAAAGCTTTCTGGAGTTTGTACACATGATTTGGAAATTGTGAATCTTCAAACCCAGGTGGTTGAGCAATATAGACTTGTTCTTGGAGTTCACCATTAAGAAACGCGCTCTTCACATCCATTTGATATAACTTGAATAAGCTAGAAATAATCTGATAGCTTCAAGTCTTGCTACGGGCTTAAAGGTTTCATCGTAGTAAATTCCTTCTTCTTGCCTATAGCCTTGTACAACCAATCTTGCTTTGTTTCTTGTGATGGTTCCATTCTCATCCATCTTGTTTCTGAATACCCATTTCGTACCAATCACTCCTTGATCATTTGGTCTTGGAACAAGAGTCCAAACCTTACATCGTTCAAATTTATTGAGTTCTTCTTGCATTGCAACAACCCAATTAGGATCTTGAAGCGCTTCATCAGCTTTCTTCGGTTCAATTTGAGAGATAAAAGCAGTGTAAGCATCAAAGTTTGTAGCTCTCCTTGTACGAACACCAACGTTTAGATCACCAATGATATTATTGATTGGGTGACCTCTAACTTCATGAATTTTAGGAGGTAAGTTAGGTTGAGTCATAGTAACTTGAAGGTCTTCAATTGGTACATCTTCACCAGATTCTAAATCATCAAAATTTGGGGGTTGAATTGGTGTAGAGTTGAAACTTGGGTTTACACCAGATACAGCAGTAGATATAGGCGCATGAGAGGAATCAAGAGGCGCAACATGTGAGTGAGGCGCAGCTGATGATCCATTTGGCGCGCCATAAGAGGAGTTAGGTGCAACTGATGTGGATGGATTTCCTTGAGTTGATAGATTATGATTTTGAGTAGGCGCAACATAAATAGGAGCACCTGTATCATTAAGCTCAATAGAATCATCAGCAGCATTTGGAGCCAAATGTGGCTCAAGGAGAGAATGTTCATCAAATATAACATGTACAGATTCAACAATCACTAATGTAGTTCCATTAAAAACGCGAAAAAAATTAGAATGTTTGGCATACCCAACAAAAATACCTTCGTCGGCTTTGGCATCGAATTTACCTGTATGTTCGTTTCCGTTGTAGAGGATATAACATTTGCAACCAAAGATCTTGAAGAATGCAATGTTAGGAGTTCTACCACGCCAAACTTCATACGGAGTCTTATTGTGAAGTTTGTTGATGAGGGAACGATTTTGAGTAAAACATGTTGTGTTGATATCTTCTTCCCAAAAGTACTTAGGCAATTTCGCTTCAGCTATCATCGTCTTTCCCACTTCAATCAACGTTCTATTCTTTCTTTCCACAACCCCATTTTGTTGAGGAACTCCAGTCGTTGAGAAGTTGTGATCTATCCCATGATCGTCGCAATATCGAGCAACACCGTTGTTCTTGAATTCTGTTCCATTGTCGGATCGAACACTAACGATGTCATCTTCTTTTTGGGTTTGGAGCAGTCTAAATAAGGTGGTCAAAATGTCGTAACAATCGTCTTTTGAGATCATCATTTCCACCCATGTGTATCTTGAATAATCATCCACCACAACTAGAGTATACTTGTTCTTTCGAATAATTGCAGTGGTGACTGGTCCGAATAGATCAATGTGAAGCAGTTGCAAATATCTAGAAGTTGAAGGATTGGTCTTGCTGGAGAAAGATTTCTTCGGTTGTTTGCCAAGTTGACACGCGGCGCACTTCTTGTCATGATGATCAGCAACCTTGAGAAGTCCTTTAACAAGGTTATTCCTGCTGAGTTTAGATAGATATTTGAAGTTCAAGTGACTTAAGCGCTTGTTCCACAGCCAACTATTTTCGCTCACACTTTTAGCTACAAAACAAAGATTAGTACTAGAGTTCATACTATGGAAATCAATAATGTAAATATTTGTCTTACGATGTCCCGTGAGTAATGTAGCTCCAGTTTTGCCATTCTTGATAAGACATTGAGTTGAGGTGAAATGGCATTCTAATCCTTTGTCGCAGAATTGAGATATGGATAATAAATTGTGTTTGAGCCCTTCGACGAGAGAGACTCTTTCAATGCACACTTTGTCTTTCTTGAGCTTTCCCATATGCAACAACTTGACGTTTGTTATTATCACCAAATGTTACTGAGGGACCTCTTTCTTCATGGACATCTTCTAATAAGGATTCATCTCCAGTCATGTGTCTTGAACACCCACTATCGAGAATCCATTCATAATTTCTAGCTTCTGAAGATCCAGCCATGAAACAAAGAACCTGAAAGATAGACATTTTAAGCAGGTCCCCTTTATTCCTTTTGGGTCCTAGGGTTAGCAACTTTTGACAACCCACTCTTGCTTGACCTTAGGGTTTTTACGTCCTTTGGCATTGGGAGTGAATCGCAAAAGGCATTCCACGGACTTGTGTCCAGAACAATCACAAATGGAACAATGATGAAAGCCACCAATCACATGAGTTTTCACAAACTCTTTACTTTTCGTTGGGATAGCATTCTTCTTTGGGTCAGATGGACTAGCCTTAACAAAATCCTTCTTTTGAAATTTTGGAGCGCTTGATCTAGGAGGGCGCATAGGGCTAGGAGGCGCACGGCGATGAGGCGCGTGGCTCCTAGGCGCATAATGAGCACTCGGAGAAGGAGCGCACTTTGTTTCAAGAGGGATTTTGCTAGAGGATGATTCATCTGTAGCTATATCTTTCCCATTAGCTTTCCCAAATTGCTTCGTTGGGTAGAACATAATGGAATGTTTGTCTCTTGACTTTTTCCTGTCCTTTACCCATTGAATTAGAATGTTTTTCCTTGGGAATTTCAAAAGTTTGCTGGTTTGTAAATTCACTATCTCTTTCAGCACAGACATCACATTTAAAGTTGTCACTAGTTGATGAGAATCAAGCCACTTTTATCACCACTGACTTTTTGGGATTCAAATATATTCTCCATAGTGACACGAGAATTGGACCACTCATTTGTAATCTTTTTAAGATCAGTAATTTGAGCAACCAATTCATCGTTTTGAACTTTAAGAAGTGAGTTATGTTCTGTTCTGTTAGAAAAGTGTTTTTAACAGTAAGAGGAGTCATGCTCTTTATCTGCTCCTTAAGGAGGGTGAGTTCAGATTTAAGTAGAGATTTCTCGGTCTTAAGCTGGGAAATTTCATCACATGATAGTGCTAAAGCTTCCTTCATACTATCAAATCTAGTGATTACCTTTTCAGCCTTTTTGAACAATTTTTCTTGTTCAGCAATCACTTCATCATCATTAATTTTGGAGATTGGAGCAGTTGGTTCAACTTGAGGTCTAATGTAAGCTCCTAGGACTGGCCAATTGTACCAAACCAAACCTACCAACCGAGTACCAGCCGAACCGATGACTTTGGTATACCGATTGTCGGTATACCAAACGTTTGGTACGGTAGTACCGTACCGAGTATGCATTATTGGTAGGTATACGGTACACAAATGTGAGTTCGGTTGGTATACCGTGTACCGAGTATATTTTTATAAAAATAATTTTTTTATATATTTAATAGAAAATTATTAAAAAAAAACTAAAATCTAATCTAATTTAACATTTTAATCTAACCTAAATACCTAATTCAATTTTCATTTGAGAGCCCTATTCTGTTTTCCACTTTGGTACAAACTGTCTGCTTAGTTTGGTACAAATGTCTCCCTCTGTTCTGAAATTATATACTCACTCTGTTCTGAAATCATACTCCCTCTGTTCTGAAATTATATACTACCTCCGAAATTATAGATGTATCTTTCCATCCTTTGTTTCTATCAACTTCTAAGTTCTAATAAGTTATTTAAAATCTGTAGTTTAAGTCGGTGCTTTGGAACGTAATCGGTTCAAGTTTAGAGTTGCAGTGGTGATGACATTTTTCTACCAAATGTCTAGATGAAGCAACATTATTTTGGACAATAGTTATGTTTTGTAATTTGTACTTTTCTACAACTTAATGAAATGTCTTTTCTGGAACTTATTAAGTTTATGTAGTGAAGTTGTTGGAACTTATTAAGTTTGTGTTTGTGTTTGGAACAACTCTATAAAAAAATTCTTTGGTAGAGGTGTAGTACCAACCGTACCAACTGAGTACCAACCGTACCAAGAAGTTGGTATACCGAGTTTGACGGTTAGGTACTGGTACTCATTTTCGTGTACCAACTTCATCTTGGTAGGTACTGGTACAAGGTAAAAAAAGTCGGTATACCTACCATGCCACCCCTATAAGCTCCTTTTCTCAACTTGTTCCTTGCACTTAGATCACATCGTGAGAATAACAATCCACCATCGCTTTGAGCTGGAGTGAGAAATCCTTGTTCAACGAGCTCACTGATGGTTGGTCCTTTCTTCCTTTTCACTTCTTGAAAACCTGCAGATTTCTTGATAGGTTTATTCAAGACATTCATATCAGGAACATCCTTAGAGAAGTCATCATCAGAATCATAAGTATCAACTTCATCATCATTTGCCACCAAACAAACGAGTCCATCATCGGAATCTTCATCGCTCTCATCTGAGTCTGTTTCGATCCAAGTATTCTGCTCATTTGCTGGTGATTCTTCTTCAGCAACCATTCCCTTGTGACGAGTGAATTTGGGAGTGAACTTGGGAGTATGGCTGCTCTTCTTCTGCATATATTCAAATTTTGGAATTGGGCAGCTTGAAGCAAAGTGTCCTGATTTCCTGCAATTAAAACAAACAAGGTCTTCTTTTTTTTGAGTCACTGCTCCTCGTGAACTTTGGAGGAGCTCTGCTGGTAGATCCTTGAGATTTGCTGGTTAAGCCGGGTCTTGAGAATTTTCTGAACTTTTGAAATTTCTTCACAAATAAAGCGAAGTCTTCATCATTCATGTCTAGTAGCTCAGAGGTAGAAATTTTGGGATCGTAACTTTCTCTTCTTGAACCGGCGCAGGCGCATGGGCTTCTTCTCTATGCGCCACCATTGCTATGGATTTTGAATTTCCTTCAGTTTCACTGATTAGTTGGAGTTTGAGCTCATAAACTTTGAGATTTGCATAAAGGTTCCTTAAAGTCCATACATCTTAAGTTCCGGCGTCTTCAAGAGCGATGGATTTATGTAGGTATCTTGATCCAAAGCTTGGAGAAAATTGACATTCAAATCCTTGTTAGAAAACTTCATGCCAAGTGAAATACATAGATTTATAATTTCACAGTAGCGTTCATAAGTTTGTCTTAAGGTTTCACCGGGGAGTTGAGAGAAATTGTTGAATCTCTTTTGCACTTCATATTTCTTGTTCTGCTTACAAACAGTATCTCCTTCTATGTGCTCTTCAATAGCATCCCATAGCTCATTAGCAGTAGCATAATGCATGACTTGTTATTTCATAGCCGTGCTTAGAGTGCTTAGGAGAATGTTTCTTGCTTTGCCATCATTTGCAACTCTTCTTGTTTCTTCCTCAGTCCATTCTTCCTTTGGTTTCTTGACGGTTGGTTGAACAGCATTGGTGCGCGGATTTGGATTCGCTTTCATAGGGATGTAAGGTCCATAAACCATGGTGTCATGAAGTCTTTTATCGATTGAATTGAGATGAGTTAAGATGCTGAATTTCCACACGTCAAAATGATCTTCATCAAAGACCGGAACGGGAGTGTAGTTTGCAGTTGCCATAGGTTTTGAGTTTGCCATTTAGAATCGGCACCCAAGCTGTTAAGCTTGAAAAACAAAAAGTGTTTGATAAAGGTGTTTGCTCTGATACCACTTGTTGGTCCCAAAGGGCAACAAGGGAATGAAAAATAGCTAGAGGGGGGGTGAATAGCTGTTTTAAAATTCTTTCCGTACCCTTGATAAACTCAATTGCAAATGCGCACTTTATCAAATAAGCGTTATGATATGCGCCTAAGTGAGTGAGTGAAATGCACAGCGGAATTTGGTAATGTAAATAGGCGCAAAGTATGATAAAGGGGCGCACAGACACTCTAAGTATTTTGGCTCAAAGTGGGTGAAATAAGAAACTAAGGAAAATGCTATAACAAACACAACACAGTTCAATCAATCAATCTACAATGAATAAACAATCAAATAGTTAGATATGATATGACTAGAAAGGAAATAGCAAGATAATAAGTACGCGCTATTTGGAGAGGTTCAATCGGGAAAATGATCTACGTCCTCTACCAAGATGGTTAGTCTTGGATTTCTAATGGAGATCTTATTAAGAGCGAGTGTTACAAATTACAACGTGTTGAGCTTATGCACTAACTCAAGATCTAATTCTATGAACGAACAAATCCTAAACAAAACCAGCGTATCTCTAAAAGAAAGATCTAAGTGATCAAACTTAAAGAGGTGCGTGTGTGATTTTAGATTCAAGGCTCTTTAGATCTTTGAGATTGAGAGCACAAGAAAACTAAAGTGTTTTGGCTTGAAGATCTGGGCTGAGGATGAAGGTATGAAGGTGTTCTTGAGAATTCTGGAAATTTCAAAGGCAATCTTCAAATCTTCAACAAATGCTTGAGAGAGAAATTCTTGAAATTCTTAGCAAAACTCAGCAACTTCAAAATGTTGAAGTTATGGGGTATTTATAGTGAAATCCCAAAAACTAGCCGTTGGAAATTCATGATGACTCTGAGCAAAGGACAAATGTGCTGTCGCTCATTGAGTGGAGCACGTGTCCTTTTATAGACGTTAGACACATAACACAATTGTGACCGTTGTGGACAGGTGTCCTCAATTTGGGCGCACACTTGTTATTTAACCATCGTTTGAACCATTGGCGTAGTTTGAATTCTCTTTAAGTCTGAATCTTCATTTAAATCACTGAGTGTAAAACACACTACGTTGAGGCGCGTGAGCTAGAGAGGCGCATGAGCCACTGGAGCGCATGAGTTAATGCTAGGCGCATACTCATGTGCGCGCAACAAGGAGGCGCATGGCGCGTGGCTTGGAGGCGCATGGCCCATGGCTTGAAGGCGCATGGCGCATCGCTTAAATTCACACAGTGATTTTCTTGAATCTTGATCTTCTTGCCCTATTTCTAAGCCTATTCTATTACAATGGACAACCTAAAAAATGAAGTATAAATACTTCTTACATGTGGGTCTAAAGTCCATGAAATAAAACTTAGGTGATGGATCAATCAAATCTAATCAATCCTAATACATTGAAACTGGATATATGTGGGCATACCCAACAGGAAGAATGTGAGTTCTCCCATCATGCTCATTTCAAACTTGCTCTTCATTAGTTTCTCAAAGCGCTTGCACAACAATTCATTAGTAGAACCAAATATAATATCATCAACATAAATTTGAACAAGTAATTTATGACCATTATGTTTGGCAATGAAAAGAGTTGCATTGATTTTACCGCGAGTGAAGCCTTTTTAAATGAGAAACTTTGATAGTGTATTGTACCATGCTCTTGGTGCTTGCTTGAGCCCATACAAAGGTTTCTGGAGTTTGTACACATGATTTCAAAATTGTGAATCTTCAAACCCAGGTGGTTGAGCTACGTAGAATTGTTCTTGGAGTTCACCATTTAGAAATGCGCTCTTCACATTCATTTGATATAACTTGAAGTTCTTGTGAGTGGCGTAAGCTAGAAATAATCTGATAGTTTCAAGTCTTGCTACGGGCGCAAAAGTTTCATCGTAGTCGATTCCTTCCTCTTGCCTATAGCCTTGTGCAACCAATCTTGCTTTGTTTCTTGTGATGGTTCCATTCTCATCCATCTTGTTAATGAACACCCATTTCGTACCAATCACTCCTTGATCATTTGGTCTTGGAACAAGAGTCCAAACCTTACATCGTTCAAATTGATTGAGTTCTTCTTGCATTGCAACAACCAATTAGGATCTTGGAGCGCTTCATCAACCTTCTTCGGTTCAATTTGAGAGATAAATGCAGTGTAAGCATCAAAGTTTGTAGCTCTCCTTGTACGAACACCAACATTTAGATCACCAATGATATTATTGATTAGGTGACCTCTAACTTCACGAATTTCAGGGGGTAAGTTAGGTTGGTTGTAGTAACTGTAGGTCTTCAATTGGTACATCTTCACCAGATTCAAAATCATCAAAATTTGGGGGATGAACTGGTTCAGAATTGAAACTAGGGTTAACACCAGATGCAGCAGTATATATAGGCACGTGAGAAGAATCAAGAGGCGCAACATTAGAAGGAGGCGCCAGCTGATGATTCATTTGGCGCGCCATATGAGGAATTAGTTGCATTTGATGTAGATAGATTTCCTTGAGTTGATAGATTTCTGTTCAAGTGTAGGCGCACCATAAATAGGAGCACCTGTATCATTAAGCTCAACAGAATCATCAGCAACATTTGGAGCCAAATGTGGCTCAAGGAGAGAATGTTCATCAAATGTAACATGTACAGATTCAACTATCACTAATGTAGATCTATTAAAAACACGAAAAGCTTTAGTATGTTTGGCATACCCAACAAAAAATACCTTCGTCGGCTTTGGCATCGAATTTACCTCTATGTTTGTTTCCGTTGTAGAGGATATAACACTTTCAACCAAATATCTTGAAGAATGCAATGTTGGGAGTTCTACAACGCCAAAGTTCATACGGAGTCTTGTTCTGAAGTTTGTTGATAAGGGAACGATTTTGAGTAAAACATGCTGTGTTGATAGCTTCTTCCCAAAAGTACTTAGGCAATTTCGCTTCAGCTATCATCGTCTTTCCCGCTTCAATCAACGTCCTATTCTTTCTTTCCACAACACCATTTTGTTGAGGAAAACCAGCGGTTGAGAAGTTGTGATCTATCCCATGATCGTCGCAATATCGAGCAACAACATTGTTCTTGAATTATGTTCCATTGTCGGATCGAACACTAAAGATGTCATCTCTTTTTGGGTTTGGAGCAGTCTGAATAAGGTTGTCAAATGTCATAACAATCGTCTTTTGAGATTATCATTTCACCCATGTATATCTTGAATAATCATCCACCACAACTAGAGTATACTTATTTCTTCTAATACTTGCGGTGGTGACTGGTCCAAATAGATCAATGTGCAGCAGTTGCAAACATCTAGTAGTTGAGGGATTAGTCTTGCTGGAGAAAGACTTTTTCGGTTGTTTGCCAGTTAACACGCGGCGCACTTCTTATCATGATGATCAGCAACCTTAAGAAGTCCTTTTACAAGATTATTCCTGCTGAGTTTAGATAGATACTTGAAGTTCAAGTGACTTAAGCGCTTGTGCCACAGCCAACTATTTTCGCTCACACTTTTAGCTACAAAACAAAGATTAGTACTAGAGTTCATACTATGGAAATCAATAATGTAAATATTTGTCTTACGATATCCCGTGAGTAATGTAACTCCAGTTTTGCCATTCTTGATAAGACAATGAGTTGAGGTGAAATGGCATTCTAATCCTTTGTCGTGGAATTGAGATATGGATAAAATTGTGCTTGAGCCCTTCGACGAGAGAGACTCTTTCAATGCACACTTTGTCTTTCTTGAGCTTTCCATATGCTACAACTTGACCTTTGTTATTATCACCAAATGTTACTGAGGGACTCTTTCTTCATGAACATCTTCAAGTAAGGATTCATTTCCAGTCATGTGTCGTGAACACCCACTATCGAGAATCCATTCATACGTTTTAGCTTTGAAGATCCAGCCATGAAGCAAAGGACCTAAAATATAAACATTTAAAGCAGGTCCCCTTTATTCCTTTTCGGGTCCTAGAGTTAGCAACTTTTGACGACCCACTCTTGCTTGACCTTGGAATTCTTATGTCCTTTAGCATTGGGAGTGAATCTCAAAAGGCATTCCACGGCCTTATGTCCCGAACAATCACAAATTGAACAATGATGAAAGCCACCAATCACGTGAGTTTTCACAAACTCTTTACTTTTCTTTGGGATAGCATCCTTCTTTGGGTCAGATGAGCCAGCCTTAACAAAATCTTTCTTTTGAAATTTTGGAGCGCTTTTTCTTGGAGGGCGCATAGGGCTAGGAGGCGCACGGCGGTTAGGCGCGTGGCTCCTAGGCGCATAATGTGCACTCGGAGAAGGAGCGCGCCTAGTTTCAAGAATGGTTTTGCTGGAGGATGATTCATCTGTAGCTACTTCCTTCTCTTTAGCTTTCTCAAATTGTTTCGTTGGGTAGACATAATGGAATGATTGTCTCTTGACTTTTTTCTGTCCTTTAGCCATTGAATTAGAATGTTTTTCCTTGGAAATTTCAAAAGTTTGCTGATTTGTAAATTCACTATCTCTTTTAGCACAGATGTCACATTTAAAGTTGTCACTAGTTGATGAGAATCCCAAGCCACTTTTATCACCACTGACTTTTTGGGACTCAAATATATTCTCCATAGTGACACGAGAATTGGACCACTCATTGTAATCTTTAATCTTTTTAAGATCAGTAATTTGAGCAACCAATTCATTGTTTTGAACTTTAAGAAATGCGTTCTGTTCTGTTAGAAAAGTGTTTTTAACAGTAAGAGGAGTCATGCTCTTTATCTGATCCTTAAGGAGGGTGAGTTCAGATTTAAGTAGAGATTTCTCGGTCTTAAGCTGGGAAATTTCATCACATGGTAGTGCTAAAGCTTCCTTCATTTTGCAAATTTACTGATTACCTTTTCGGCTTCTAAGAACAACTTTTCTTGCTTTACAATGTCCTCATCATGATTGATTGTAGGAATAGGTGCAACTTGAGGTCTAACATATTCACCTCTTTCTGAGTTTGCTTCTAGCACTCAGATCACATCTAGAGAATAACAATACACCATCGCTTTGAGCCGGAGTGAGAAATACTTATTCAACGAGCTCACTGATGGTTGGTCTTTCTTCCTTTTCACTTCTTGAAAACCTACAGATTTCTTGATAGGTGTATTCAAGACATTCGTATCAGGAACATCTTTGGAGTAGTCATCATCAGAATCATAAGTATCAACTTCATCATCATTTGCCACCAAACAAACGATTCCATCATCGGAATCTTCATCGCTCTCATCCGAGTCTGTTTCAATCCAAGTGTTCTGCTCATTGCTGGTGATTCTTTTTCAACAACCATTCCCTTGTGACGAGTGAATTTGGGAGTGAACTTGGGAGTATGGCTGCTTTCTTCTGCATATATTCAAATTTGGAATTGGGTAGCTTGAAGCAAAGTGTCCTGGTTTCCTGCAATTTAAACAAACAAGGTCTTCTTTTCTTTTAGAATCACTGCTCCTCGTGAACTTTGGAGGAGCTCTGCTGGTAGATCCTTGAAATTTGCTGGTTGAGCCGGTCTTGAGAATTTCTGAACTTTTGAAATTTCTTCACAAATAAAGCGAAGTCTTCATCATCCATGTCTAATAGCTCAGAGGTAAAAATTTTGGGATTGGAACTTTTCCCTTCTTGAACCAGCGCAGGCGCAGGCGCTTCTTTCTATGCGCCACCATTACTATGGATTTCGATTTTCCTTCAGTTTCACTGATGCGCTGAAGTTTGAGCTCATAAACCTTAAGATTTGCATAAAGGTTCCTTAAATTCCATACATCTAAAGTTCCGGCGTCTTCAAGAGCGCTGGATTTATGAAGATATCTTGAGCCAAAAGCTTGGAGGAAATTTACATTCAAATCTTTGTTTGAAAATTTCATGCCAAGTGAAATACATAGATTGATAATTTCACAGTAGCGTTCATAAGTTTGTCTTAAGGTTTCACCGGGGAGTTGAGAGAAAAATTGTTGAATCTCTTTTACACTTCATATTTCTTGTTCTCCTTACAAACAGTATCTCCTTCTATATGCTCTTCAATAGCGTCCCATAGCTCATTAGCAGTAGCACAATGCATGACTTGTTGTTTCATAGCCGTTCTTAGAGTGCTTAGGAGAATGTTTCTTGCTTTGCCATCATTTGCAACTCTTCTTGTTTCTTCCTCAGTCCATCTTCCCTTGGTTTCTTGATGGTTGTTGAGCAGCATTGGTGGCGGATTTGGATTTACTTTCATAGGAATGTAAGGTCCATAAACCACGGTGTCATGAAGCCTTTCATAGATTGAGGTGAGATGAGTTAAGATGCTGAATTTCCACACGTCAAAGTTGTAACGACCCCAAAAATCCGTGTTTAATTATTTATAATTATTTTTATTTTGAGAATTTTAATTTAACATTATGTGTGCATTTTATGTGTTGCATCATATTTCATGAATTGCACATCTTATATGATTATTTGTGTTAGTTAAAGTGTTAGAAGTAATATTTGTTTTGGGGAGTTAGTGTGTTAGTGGAATTTTATGGGCCAAAGTATAAAAATAAGGTTCAAGGGCTTGGTTGTTCAATTTGAAAGAAGGAGGGCTTAAATAGAAAGTTGGAAATGGTATAAACTCACCTCTTCATCCCTCCCTCCCTTAGTTTAGCACACCACCATTTCTTTTCCTAATCATTTCCAGAGAAATCTCCATTGTTGAAGAAGAGAAACTTAGGTAAGAGTGTTGTTTTGATAATTTTCCTATTTTAATTTACTACTCCATTTTCAATCTAATTATATATAAATGTTCAGGGAGTTGAATAGATCATATCTACCGATCAATATTATTTTTCTTGACTCGTTTCCGAAAAATAGGTAAGTTACTAATCCCCCCTTTAAATGTTAAAATGGTCATAAGTATGCTATATATGCTTTATATGTGATAAAATAATGTTTTGGGTATATTTTATATACTTGTAATTTTGGGACAGAGGGAGTAGTAAAAACTTGTACATAGCTTGTTAGTATTAGGAAGGGTATAGAAGTTGGTGTTTGTATGGTGTTTGGGCTGAATTTGTAGCCTTTGTAAGGGTTGAAAATGTTGAGGGTTGATAAGGTTAGTGTTTTGGGTTGGTGAGATGAAGGGAGTATTTTGTTTTCAGCCAAAATGGGATTTCTGCCGGATTACACGACTCGTGTAGGGGTACACGAGCGTGTAAGGAGAGATTCTGAAGGGGTGTTTTTCTACACGAGTCGTGTACTATTACACGACTTGTGTAAAAGTTCTTACACGAGTCGTGTAGTGGTTACACGAGTCGTGTAAGGGCCCAAAGTCTGAACTTGTGTATTTTTACGTAAAATCTTCGGAGGTCATAACTTCTTCATCCGGACTCCGTTTTAGTCGTGTAAACTATCGTTGGAAAGCTCTTCTCGAGTACTACACGATGGGTTGGTTATTGAGTGGGGTTTTGATTTTTATAGCACGTAAATCCAGTAGGTGATTAGTACCAAGATGAGTATCCATGGTTCATTATAGTAGAGTTGGTCTTTTGTGATCAAGTTTGGATTAATGTGATGGTTTTGATGGTTTGTGTGATGACTTAATGTCAATATGGTGCATACTATTATGAAAACGTGTTTACTTCTAATATGAGCTTGTGTGTTCCCTACTTTGGAATCATACCCCGTTGTGTTTAAGCAAGTTTTCTTTGCTTCGGTTGTGTCTAAAGTCCAGCTGGTACTTTTGTGTGTGTTGGGCAGTGATAGGATTATAATGGTCTCAGAGCCAAGTACATTATAAGGCTCCTATCATTGGTTTCCCATTTTTAACCCCCTTCCTTGGGCCAAAGGTTG